>LR753377.1:736292-910167 GCA_902729485.2 Mus minutoides
TGGCTGTCCTGGAACTCACTCTGTAGACCAGGCTGGCCTCGAACTCAGAAATCCACCTGCCTCTGCCTCCCGAGTGCTGGGATTAAAGGCGTGCACTACTACACCTGGCTTGTCTTCCTTTAAGTGTGGAAATTAGTTCTTGGTTTTATTTTGGGACAAAAAACTTGAGCTCTAGCCGGGCGTGGTGGCACACGCCTTTAATCCCAGCACTCGGGAGGCAGAGGCAGGCGGATTTCTGAGTTCGAGGCCAGCCTGGTCTACAAAGTGAGTTCCAGGACAGCCAGGGCTATACAGAAAAACCCTGTCTCGTAAAACCAAAAAAAAAAAAAAAAAAAAAAAAGAAATGAATCCTTGGACCATGAGAGACCAATCGGAGCAAGCGGAGCCGGCGGGAGCGAGAGGGGTTGACCGGAACAAGGGGAAAAAAAATTATCTTGTGAGCCCAAATGAGGACTTGAGACTTAAAAAAAAAAAAACAAATAAAACAAAACAATACAAAACCAAAAACCACCCGGCAGTGGTGGCACACGCTTTTAATCCTAGCATTTGAGAGGCAGAGGCAGGGGGATTTCTTAGTTCGAGGCCAGCCTGCCTGGCCTACAGAGTGAGTTCAGGACAGCCAGGGCTACACAGAGAAAGTCTGTCTCCAAACAAAACAAAACAAAACAAAACACAACACAAGAAAAACTAAGGTAATTTTAAAAGCTTGTCATAATTGACCCTCCCTTTTAAGAAGGGAACTCGGTGACCTGATTTTTTTTTTTTTAAACTTTTCTGGTTGTCTGTTTCTCCTTTTGTGTATGCCATGTGTGATGGTTTGTATATTCTTGGACGAGGGAGTGGCACCATTTGGAGGTGTGGCCTTGTTGGAATGGATGTAATGTGGTTGGAGTAGGTGTGTCACTGTGGGTGTGGGCTTAAGACTCTCACCCCAGTTGCCTGGAAGTCAGTCTTCCACTAGCAGCCTTTGGATGAAGATGTAGAACTCTCAGCTCCTCCTGCACCATGCCTGCCTGGATGCTGCCATGCTCCCACCTTGATGATAATAAACTGAATGAATCTCTGAACCTGTAAGCCAGCCCCAATTAAATGTTGTTTTTATAAGACTTGCCTGGTCGCTGTTCACAGCAGTAAAACCCTAAGACACCGTGTATGCCTCTAAGCCCATCGGGGCCTTGACTGTGTCACAAATGCACTCTAGCTGAGGGTGGTGAACTGCACTGTAATACAGACAGAACAGGGGAGGCAGAAGCAGGAGGCTTGCCCTAAATTCCAGGGCAGCCTGGGGCTATAGAGGCAGAAACAGAAAACAAAACAACCTACTGTACTCTGAAAAGACTTTTTTTTTTTTTTGGTTTTTCGAGACAGGGTTTCTCTATATAGTCCTAGCTGTCCTGGAACTCACTTTGTAGACCAGGCTGGCCTCGAACTCAGAAATCTGCCTGCCTCTGCCTCCCGAGTGCTAGGATTAAAGGCATGCGCCACCACGCCTGGCAAGACTTCTATTTTTGCAGGAGCTTTGAATTACAAGGTCTACCTGCTTTTCCATTGTTAGAACCTTTTTTTTATTGCAGCAGATTAAACTCAGTGCCCCTTGCATGCTGGGTAAGTACTCTGTCACTTTGCTTTCATGCACCTTTTGTTTGCTTGTTTTGTTTTTGAGAAAGGGCATCTATGTGGCCCTGGCTGTTCTGGAACTTTCTATGTAGCACTGCCTGTTCTGGATGATTAATTATTTCTCCAGCGGTGAAACAAGCCAATTCAAGCCAGATCAGAGTATATCTAAGCAGGTTTATTGGGAAACTGCTTTCAGGCAGGTGAGTTCACTGGTCCCTAGGCACAAGGTCAGGGCGAGGGAAACAGATGGGAGGGGAGAAGAGAAAGAGAAACAAGTGCAGAGAGAGGGAGAGAAGAGAGAAGGGAGGGGCCAAGAGAACAAAATGTCTGGGTTGTACAGGGAAGAGCCTGTGGGGAGTCTGTGTAGAGGGTGAGTGTGCCAGGTAAGGACTGAGGGATGCTGGGAGAACCTTGAGCCCAGGTCTGCTTTGGTAAGTAAAATAACCCCTCAGCTGTTTTGTTTCTGAGTCTGAAACCCAACACTGGACTGCTCTATGTAGCCCTGGCTGTTCTTGAACTCTCTTCGTAGACAAGACTGCCCTTGAGTTCACAAAGATTCCAAGAGTGCTAGCATTAAAGACATGGGACACTATGCCTGTTGTTTTGAAGACCCAACAATTAATACACAAATGTCTAGTCTTTATAAAATTTATATTCTAGTAATTTATTGGGACATACTGAAAACGACGAAGTAAAAACAGTCTTTGAAAGTGTTAACTAGCTCAAAATAATTTGTTTTCATTTAAAAAGGTATGTAGTAGCTTAATAATTTTTGTAAGAATCAGTTGAATTCTTGGTGCATATTATATCTGTGAAACGTACTTTACATTCTGTGAACCTCTCCACATTCGTGCTAACTCTCCAAGCACAGCATGAACTTATCTGCTGCATTATCAGTTGGCCTTGTCCTTAATTGCACAAGGACAATGAATAATGAACTGTCAACTAGATTATGGCCTCTTAAAAGGAGACAAGAACTCAGTTGGCACCTCACCTCTCAGCTCCACAGTACAAACTCCAATACAATGATTTCCTAAATGTGGTCTTCGGACCAGCTGTATCAGAATTACTCATAGGGAACGTTATCAGGTCCCTACCCCAGGGTCACTGAACAAGAATCTCACAAAGGCTTTGTAATTTGGAATCTAATAAATGATGTTGAGAGCTTATTTATATTTGAGTCACAAAAAATGGCTTGGTAGTATAGTTGTATGGAGAACTTTGGCAACGATGGAACGTTCCTGAAAAGCAAAAACTAAGCTGTGTGCGAGGTTAGAGGAAGGGGAGGGGCTCTTCCCGGTGTTTCTTTGATGGCAAAAACGAGTTACTATGTCCTATCTATCACACTACCAACATTTCACTACGGCCCTTGTCTGCCCCGCAGTTTCCACGATCTGACTGTTGCCTGGGCTACAAGATGCCACCCTTCCTGCCCGACGAACCGGTTACACCTTACACCAGGCTCTAAGGCAGACAGGGGGGTACCGGTTTCCGTTGCCAGCACTCAAGATGGCGACGCGAACGTCGCCACCATCAAAGCCACATGCTCCGTACTCCGCCTCGGCCCCCTCGGATCTTACTGGACTTTTACAAGTCACCGTGGAAACCCTCAAGGACGGAATCTCGGGCTCCGGCGTCAATGCTCCGTTATCTGCCTTAAAAGACCGCATTCCTAGGCACACAATGAGCTAGAATCACCTAACTTGTAACACCGCCCACCTCCGACCCGCAGCGGAGAGGTTCAGAATGCCGGACACTAGGGCCTTCGCCTCACTCATTGGTGGGTCCACACCGAGGGGCGGGCCTACACACTCATTGGACTTCTCTCCACGTCAGTCTCGGGAAGACGGTGCCGAGTGGGCGGAAACAAACTCGGTTATTGGGTTTTCTTTCCTGTCAATCAAAATAACATCCGGTGACGGCAATAGCCCCAGCTAGCTGATTGGATCAACTGTTTCTGGGGTGGCCGTGGCGGGCGGGTTTCCGAGTGCAGTGGAAGGAGGGGGCGGGGAGGGAAGCCGAGGCTGGGCGCTCCAGGCCGGCCGGAGGTGGCGGCGACGGCGGCGGTGGTGGCGAGGCCGGGACTTGGGCTGAGGGCCTGCTGTGGCGGCAGCGGCAGACTGTGACCTCAGCAGCGGGTACCAGCTCCACTTCCCTTTCCCGACGTGATTAGCCGCGGTGCAACAGGGCCGGAGCTTGCGGGATAAGGGGCGGCGGGATGTGGTTGAGGAGCAGGAGGCGGGACCCGGGAGGCCGAGAAGGGTCTTGATCGGGCTCGGGCCCTGGACGCGGCCGGAAAGAAACGCGGGGCCGACCAGAAAGCGTGTTCCTGGGTGGGCTGGACTGAGAAGGGCCGAGGGCATGGGAGGGCGTGGTGAGGCTGGGCTCGCGAGCGGGGTGGGGCCTCGGGAACGGAGGGCGGGGTGAGGCTCGCTTTTAAGGGTGGGTCAAGGCCAGCAAAGTAGCACTTGTCGCTCGGTGTCCCAGAAGGCTTGGAGCCGCGTCGGCGAGAGTGGGCATGGCAGCTTGGTCTCCTCCAGACTCGGGTACGGCAGGGTGGGATCGGACTGGGGCCAGAGCGCTCTCTCTCTCTGGCCTTGTGGGCTTTGAAGAACTTTGTTTGCTCTCTCAAACTTGGGAAGTTTTAGGAGTAAATTGCGTGAGGACGGTTGGGTTTCAAAAGCAGGGATGTTTACTCAACCGAAAGAGAGTATTCGTGGGTGTGTGTGTGTCTCCTACGTGTCGCTCCCACTTCACCTTTAGAGCGTAGTTGATAGTGGGCCACAGCAGAGGAGTTTAGGAATTTAATGGAAGCTCAAAAGTTGAAATCAGAAATGGGAAGGCAAATTTACCTTCTCCCCACTTGGCAAGTGAGATCGAGAACTTGGCCATATCCTTCTGCTTTGGCTCAGAAGGTCATGTGAATAAAGCTAAAACCTGTGAATTCAAATTCCAGCTGGAGCACGGCTCCACCGTCTTCCTCTGCCCTCCTGTACCCTACCCCGTTCTTTTATTTTGCCATACTGGGGATTGGACCTAGGGCCTCTAACCAGGCACCCATGATCTTGTCCTGGACATTCTTTTACTTTTACTATTGAAACCAGGCTGGTCTTAAACCCCTGATCTTAACGTTTCAACGCTCTGAGTGGCCTGTGCCTGGCTGGTCTTTTATTTAAACAAACAAACAAACAAACAAGCCGAAAGAATGATAGGAAAGGGAAATGAGATTTCAAAAGTTGGAATAACAAAAAGGCATGTGAAATGGAGGCCTGAACATTCTCATGTATTTTTTCACAGTCTACCAGTAATAATCTCTGTCTTCTCTTGAGAGTTGGAAAGGACAATGACATGGGAAACCAAATGTTTTTAAGGATAGGAAATGGACTTCTTGTGCTAAAATTAGAAACTGGGTAATGTGTTCTATTAAGAGTGTTGGTAAATTAGACAAAGTGTAAGAAAGTTTTGAATGCCTTTCACAGTCTGCTTCAAATAAGATCTTGTAGAAAGTGTAGCAGATTTAATATTTAGTAACTTAGGGTGCTTCTTTCCTTCCTTTTCCTTTCATAGTTGGCACAGAAGGTTTGGCTTTCTGTGTAAAAGTAACCTTTAAATGTGTTTCCTACTTCCTCCCTGAGGGTCTTACCCTGATCATGGTGTGAAGAGTATGGAATCTTATCTTGGTCTGTGATTCCCATTTCAGGGTTCTCTGGAAACCCCCCTGGTAAGTGCAGAGGAGGCGGGACACTCTGACCCAAGACAAAGACCTGTAGTTCCGGCCAAAGAAAATAAACCTTAGGAAGGAGAAGGGGAGGAAAAAAAAGGAGGAAAGAAAGACTCCATCAGCTGTTGGTGTGAGCAGCCTGCGGTGGATCTCCATAGCGGACAACTAATGTGAATCCGAAAGTGACTGTGTATGGGCTGTGGTGAAGTAAGTTGAGGGTCCTGAGCGCCCGGACTGTGTTAGGAACAAACGAACGGCTCAACTTTGCGAGGTGAGGTGTCAAAAAAGGGAAAAGTGAATGTGGCTTTCGCTCTACGGGGTGTGCTGTCGTCTGGGGCCATCAGGGAGCTCAGCCCCTGTGTTGTGCCAGGGTGGGGTACAGGGTCTGGCACTGAGGAGGGTAGCCTGCTGGCTGAAGTGGCAGAGCAGTGGCCTTGATTTGTCTTGTGGAAAATTTAAAAACAAAAAAGCATAAATATTCTGGTCCTTCAGCAATGCTTTCTCTGAAGAAATATTTAACGGAAGGACTTCTCCAGTTCACCATTCTGCTGAGTCTGATTGGGGTTCGGGTGGACGTGGATACTTACCTGACCTCACAGCTCCCCCCTCTCCGGGAGATCATCCTGGGGCCCAGCTCTGCCTATACCCAGACCCAGTTCCACAACCTGAGGAATACCTTGGATGGCTATGGGATCCACCCCAAGAGCATAGACCTGGACAATTACTTCACTGCCCGGCGGCTCCTTAGTCAGGTGAGGGCCCTGGATAGGCTCCAGGTGCCTACTACTGAGGTCAATGCTTGGCTGGTCCACCGAGACCCGGAGGGGTCTGTCTCTGGCAGCCAGCCCAACTCAGGCCTCGCCCTCGAGAGTTCCAGTGGCCTCCAAGATGTGACAGGCCCAGACAACGGGGTGAGAGAAAGCGAAACGGAGCAGGGATTCAGTGAAGATTTGGAGGATCTGGGGGCTGTAGCCCCTCCTGTCAGTGGAGACTTAACCAAAGAGGTTAGTAGCCCTGTGGCAGTGGGTGGGCGGGCTTGGGCGAGGGGGAGGAATGGGTTGGTTCTGACGGGGCTGTTGGCTCTGCACTGAGTCCTCTGAAGAACCAAATAGGTTGGGGTTGGGTTTGGACCTGTGCAGTTACTTGGGTAGGAATGGCCTAAATTGTCTGACTTCAAGGTTGGAAGCGCGGAAAATTTTAGTTTTGAACTGTTGACCTACCTCTGAGGGTACTGTCAGGGCAGAGTGGTTCCTAGAACATACCATGGTGGTTTTTACTGCTTAGATTTTGGTATGACTGCTAGATGCCTTAGCTGGGGACAGGATTATGTTATGATAGGCTTTGAGCGTACATTGTTGCTAAGACATATACTATGTGGCCTCTCTTGATTTGTTAGCCCCGCCCCTACCCCTACCCTAAAACACAAATACTGTACCCTAAAGTTCTCCAGGTCAGGCTTGTTGTTGTAAACTCCCTTTAACTCCTGGGCCTGAGCCAAGGGGTAGACTTTGGTAGTTATTCTTGGCCAGCAGAGGCCAAAGCCACCATCCTTTTTGTTTGTTTGTTTGTTTTCGAGACAGGGTTTCTTTTTATAGCCCTGGCTGTCCTGGAACTCACTTGGTAGACCAGGCTGGCCTCGAACTCAGAAATCCGCCTGCCTCTGCCTCCCGAGTGCTGGGATTAAAGGCGTGTGCCACCATGCCCGGCCGGAAGCCACCATTCTTTGCTAAAGGCCTGCTGCAGGGAGTAGAGCAGAAAAGGCTGGAAGCTAGAAGAGAAGTGTACTGTGCTCAGCCCAGCTGCCCTGTCTGACTACCTAAGTAGTGAAACAGGTCTGATCTGCTACTAGCCTAGGAGCCCTCAAAAGACCTGCTGCTTTCTGCACTGGCCTGGTTAGTGCACCATCTCAGACCACATTTGTCCCCCTTCCTGCAGTAGGTCTAGTCATTATCTCAGCTGTCTTGATCATTAGTGACTGGTAGAGAGGATGGCTTATATTAGATCCATGGTTCTCATATAGGGGTGATCTTTGTCACAGCTGTGGGGGAGGATGCTACTGGCACCTGATAGGCAAGACCAGCAGTGTTGCTGACTGTCTTAAACAGCTCGGGGCAGCCTAACTATAAGTTTATCTCACCCCGAATTGTTAGTCACTGTGATTGGGAAAGCCATTCACTCAGATCAGCTAGCTCTCTTGGATCGAGGCTGGGATTGTCTGACCATGGAGGTCTGAAGCATTTTTTGCCTATCAGAGATTTTGGTCTATCTTTCTTTAAAATTTTAATATTTTTGAGATGGTCTGGCTGGCCTGGATCTTGCTCTATGGAGGTAAGGGTAGCCTTGAACTTGCAGAACTTCTCTTGCCCTACTACCTTTGCCTCTCCCCAAATGCTGGGATTACAGGCATGTTCTGCTGTTTGGCTTTGTATTAGATTCTTGTAGTGTAGCTTGGCATCTCACCTTTTTTTGTTGTTGTTTGTTTCTCCTTACTCTGTCATTTAAATGGACTTCTGAAGTCCAGAGATCTGAAAAATCCTGTTCCTTCCCCCAAGTGGCATGGGTAGGTTTTCTCCTGAGAACCCTATGGGGTCAGCACTGATACTGTCCTTCGGGGAGGTTTTGGGGGAATATAGAAATCTTTGGATGTAACTGGGTGTGTTGGGGCAGAATAGGATGGAACTTGGTATCTGCCTTCCTTCTTTCTCTGACCCAGGCCTTTACCATTCCACTCCCTCTGGGAAGCTGGGTGGGTCATGCTTGAGGGACCCGGCTGGGGAGGAGGGAAGGGAGGATTATGATGTGCCTAGAACATTTCCTCAGCAACTCGGGGATAAAAATACCCAGGTCCAGAGCATGTGACAGGCACTGCTGGAGCCGGTATTATCCCTGGGGTGGTAGTGCTCCCTGCTGCCAGGACTGTTCGATGGGCAGCCATAGCTTAGGCCCTTGTCGGGGATAGGATTCCCCTCCAGGTTGGCACCCTGCCCAGAGCAAGGGGTGGCCTGTTTACAGCTCTTCCTGGGTTAGAAGCCGGCTGTAACCAAGGGAGAACACACTATCTCTCTGGCCTGACCTTAGGCTCTGGGGGAGTAGTAGTGAGGAGAAATTTGTATTTCCCCTGAGAAAGCAATCCAGGAAGGCAGAAGTGGGATTTTAAATTCCAATTCTGTCGCATTTTACCTCCCTCTCTCCCACTTGCACCTCCCGTCCTGCCTGCTAGGAGAGGTGCTAGCCCGGGTTGGGCACTAAATGCTCTCTTTTTCTCCTCCTGACCCCCTAGCCCCTCCCCCAAGGTCTTTAAAAAGCTAAAATGGAAGTGGGTAACCGGCATATCTATGTCCGGAAGGTGCTCAGCACCTGTCTCCCTAGTGCTGGCTTCAGGATTGTCTCTCTACTTTGTTTTTTGTTTGTTTGTTTGTTTTTGGTAGGGGATAGGCCTGGTCTGCACTGACATGCCGCATGTATGTAATAATAGCTTTTCCCTTTCCTCCAGTCTGGCTTGTTGTAGAGTGACAAAGCTCCTGGGCCTTTTTTTTTTGGCTTGGGTTGCCCTGGGTACCTGCCCAGCCTGGCTTGTAATCCCTAGCTTTGAGGCCTAGCCACCCTCTTCTAAAGGAATGGGAAAACTCCTTCCACTTCCCAGCAAAGAATTTAGTTTCTCAGGGAAGCTTCTGGAGGAGTGTCTGCCCAGTCACAGGAGTAGGTTGGCAGAGCAAGATGCGACAGGAGGGAGGAAAGTGGCACCCCTTCCCCCAGGACTCTCTGCACCACCCCAGCTGATTGACTGGGCTGGGTGGGGCTGCCCGCCCCTGGGTGCATCTCCTCAAGGAGACGGAGGCGGCCCAGGGATGGGCCGGTTCCTTGCGGCAGCTTCTCCAGCTGCCCTGGTGCAGAGATTGGCTCCCTTCTGCAGCTAGGTAACAGGCGGTGGGAGGGGATTGGCTCCTTCCGCATCTCCAGCGGAGACTTGGGGGAGGAGATTGGCTCGCGGCGCAGCCTAGGTAACGACAGTGGGAGGGGATTGGCTCCTTCCGCAGCCCCAGCTGCTGACCTGGGGGAGGGGATTGGTTCTCTGCAGCCTCAGCAGTGACCTGCGGGGTGGGAGGGGGAGGGGATTGGCTCCTTGCGGCAGCCTAGGTAACAAGTTTGGGGGGCGTGGGGAGGGGGAGAGGGAGGAGCGGGAGGATAGGCTCAGGAGGGAGTTGCTTTCCTCTGCAGCGTGAGCGCGGAGCATGGGGTGGGAGTCCCGACTCACTGCAGCTTCTGCGGTGAGCTCAGGGTGGGGGCTGCTGGGCGCCTGAGTGGAACTGGGGTTGTGAGGTGGGAGGGGGCTGCTCCAGGATGGAGGAAGGGGGCTGGGCTGGGCCGCCCAGGCAGCAGCACGGGCGGGGCACCTTCCTCGGGCCCCTCGGAGCTACCAAGGGGCCACCCTTCCAGCCTGGTGTGCTTCCTGCAAGCCACGAGCTCCTTGCAGCCCCCTGTCCGGCTTACCGGCACCGGCTGCTCTGGGGCTCCTCTCGCAGACCATGACCCGCCTGGACCGCAGCTCTCACAGTGGTGGGGGCCATGCCAAAGACAGGCCCCTTAACTCTTGGCTGGCTGGTCACCGGGTGGCCCAGCCCCCCTCTGCTCCTGGGTCCAGGGCTTCTGTTCAGGTTGGTGTATGGTGGGAGACTCAAGGGAGAGGTACATGTGGGAGGTCTTGGGGGGGGTCTTAGGATGGGGTAGGTGGTGGTCCCTGCTTTGGGGTAGAGTGGTGGGGTTGGTTTAAAGATACTTTTTCGGTGGAAAGTGTGTGCTTTTAAATTTTTGGAAGGAAGGCAACACTTAGGGTCCCTTCAGGTTTGCTGAGAAGACACCTAAAGGGAGGGGTATATATAGGAAGTTGAAATGGCTCTATTGGGGTTCTGTGCTGATGTCAGTGGGGGTGGCAGTTGGTGCAGGAACTGTCTAGGAGCCACAGAACAAAGTGGAAGGAGGCATTTTAATGTCCAAGGTTGCAGTCAGCTCAGCAGTGATGAGAGTTATGTCCTTGAGTGGGTTGACTGATGGGGAGCTGGTGAGTGCTGGGGTGTGGTGTGGGAGGGGTGAGGTAGCACTGGTGTAAGGGAGTACCGAGGGATTGGCCTAAGCAAGGGTGGAGTATGTACTGGGGATCATCTAACTGTCTGCGGTTCCCTTGGGTTTGAGGCAGCTTGCTGGAATCAGTTGAATTCTGTCAGGGATCCTGAGGTGAGGCTGGGCCTTTAATAGTTGTGGATGTTCAAGCTTACTCCAGCTGTGAGCCAGTGAAGGGGAATGACTGTAGAAGGGCTGAAGACAGCCTGTCGTTGTCATTGGTTGCATCAGGTGGTTGGAAATGCAGGGATTTTCCTCTCTAGGCTACCCCACCCCTTTATGCAAATGCAGTGGCACCACAGGCTGATGCAAGCCTGGTCACTGCTAAGCAATTCCACAGGGCAGTTTGCCCTTGCTTGCCATGGTCAGACAGTCTGTGTTTTCAGAGTCTCCAAATCTTAAAAGGAGAGGGGTCTCGTGCTTCCTCCTCTACCTTTTTAGAGGTGATACAGCCCTGACCTTTAGCTTGGGTGTGACTCTGGCCCACATTCTAAACCTGAAAGCCTGTGTGATGCTAGACATGTTAGTAGTTTTTAGTAATGTCTCTTGTTTTGGTGGAAGGTTGCCTGGGAATGAATGATGCCTTGCTCTGGTGCAGAGGAAGCAGGAAAGGAGGGCTAAAAGGCACAGGCCTGGGTGTGTCCCCACCCAGGACTCAGTGGAGTGTCAGTAGGTGGGACCGCTGAGGGGGTAGGACTGGGAGCTTTCTCCCTGGGATGGGGGACTACTTGAAAGCTAAAGTCATCTTGGTCTGTCTTTCAGGATATAGATCTGATTGACATCCTTTGGCGACAGGATATTGATCTGGGGGCTGGGCGTGAGGTTTTTGAATACAGTCATCGCCAGAAGGAGCAGGATGTGGATAAGGAACTGCAAGATGGAGGAGAACGAGAGGACACCTGGTCAGGCGAGGGCGCGGAAGCTCTGGCCCGAGACTTGCTAGTAGATGGAGAGACTGGGGAGAGCTTCCCTGCACAGGTACTGCTGCCTTACTGTTTCCGACACTGGTCTCTGCTCTCCCTGCTCCCCAGACTCACCATGCTGGAACACTTCCAGAAAACTTGCTCTGGATCAGAGTTGTGTCTTTGCAGTGGACCTGATTGTGTTTTGGCTTAGGGTCTATAAAGGCACAGTGGACAATGGACTCAGAAGCACTAAGTCTTGACAATAAATACTGCAGACAGGCAAAGTGTCTAGCATCTTAGAACACTTCTCCATCCCTTCGATTGTCCTGGGAATAGGGAACTCAGGTCTGACATTTAGAATGGCTGGACATTGCAAACCTACAGTGGTTCTGGAAAAGGGGTGTTTGTTATAGATAGCTAAGGCCCAGGCCAGTCAACAGTAGTTATCGATAGCCAGGGTCTAGGCCAGTCAGACTTACAGTTGCTGTTGCCACAGATGCCCGGTGACAGTTTCCAATGACAGCCTTGTCATTGGAAAAGTGTCTTAGGCTGCCGGAGGTCACCTGCCCTTTAGAGAGAATACTGAGATGAGGAGGACCAGAGAGCCCACTGAACAACCTGTACAACACACAGCCCCTAGCTGCAGGGCCAGTTCTTGGTTCTGGCCTTAGCCCGGTTGCTGATCAGAGAAAGCTATGCGGAGCCAGATGGTAGTCACTAGGAGAAAGCACAGGGAGTTAGTACCCTCACATTTAACCCTGTGTTGTTCCTTAGTTCCCAGCTGACGCTTCCAGCGTCACAGAAGCAGTGCCTAGTGAGAGCGAGTCCCCCGCCCTTCAGAACAGTCTTCTATCTCCACTTCTGACGGGGACAGAATCACCATTTGATTTGGAACAGCAGTGGCAGGATCTCATGTCCATCATGGAAATGCAGGTAGGATTGTCAGAAAAGTGCACCTACAGGATTCTGTGTAGGGTGTCCTAGCTTGTAGTTACGTGCCCCTCTGGGAGAGGGTACCAGTTTGCTCTGGCTAGTCAGTAGCAAAGAAGGGACACTTGAAGGATGACTCCAGGGTGGGATTGAGTTCTAACTCTGTATGGAGCCTTGCAAAGCATAGGCTGTCATGGATGGAGTTGCACCTTCTTTTCCTGTAACAGATAATCAGCTGCTGACACCCTGACATAGGCTTCATATCCATGGGCATCTTCTTCCTTTGGCCTGCTGCCATCTAGTAACCCTTTGCTGTAGAATTTATTTTTTGCACTGCTGGGGATGGAGCCCAGGGTACTTGTTAGGCACGTGCTCTACCATTGAGCTACCTTTAGCCTTCAGTTGTTAAAATGTGGGCAGTGGAAGGTCGGAAACATTTGGTGATGCTCTTGTGATCACACAGCAAGCTTTGTAGCAGGTTTTCAGAACTCTCCTTGGATATTTCAGTTTGTGTACTCCATTCCACTTCAAGATAAGGGGATCTAGCCACACACCCAGGAGCTGGTCAGTTCTCCATCGGGGTGAAACCCATAGTTAGGAACCCCCTGTAGCAGGCCTGTTGGTCTAAGCTGGGGGCTTTACTGTTGAGGTTTTGTTCTTATGCTCAGGGAGCTGTTCTTCATTTGGGGGGGGCTACCTGTTGTTAGTCTGCTCCTTTTGAATGCTGGTACAATTCTCTCTTCTAGGCTATGGAAGTAAATACATCAGGAAGTGAAATTCTGTACAATGCCCCTCCTGGAGACCCTCTTAGCACCAACTACAGCCTTGCGCCCAACACTCCTATCAATCAGAATGTCAGCCTGCATCAGGCATCCCTGGGGGGCTGCAGTCAGGACTTCTCCCTCTTCAGCCCCGAGGTGGAGAGCCTGCCTGTGGCTAGCAGCTCCACACTGCTTCCACTTGTCCCCAGCAACTCCACCAGTCTCAACTCCACCTTTGGCTCTACCAACCTAGCAGGGCTTTTCTTTCCATCCCAGCTCAATGGTACGGCCAATGACACATCAGGCCCTGAGCTGCCTGACCCCCTTGGGGGCCTGTTAGATGAAGCTATGTTGGATGAGATCAGCCTGATGGACCTGGCCATTGAGGAGGGCTTCAACCCGGTGCAGGCTTCCCAGCTTGAGGAGGAGTTTGACTCTGACTCAGGCCTCTCCTTGGACTCCAGCCATAGCCCTTCCTCTCTGAGCAGCTCTGAAGGGAGCTCTTCTTCCTCTTCCTCCTCCTCTTCCTCTTCTGCTTCCTCCTCTGCCTCTTCTTCCTTCTCTGAGGAGGGTGCTGTTGGTTACAGCTCTGACTCTGAGACCCTAGATCTAGAAGAGGCTGAGGGTGCAGTGGGCTACCAGCCGGAATACTCCAAGTTCTGCCGCATGAGCTATCAGGATCCTTCTCAGCTCTCTTGCCTTCCCTACTTAGAGCATGTGGGCCACAATCATACATACAATATGGCACCCAGTGCCCTTGACTCTGCTGATCTTCCACCACCCAGCACCCTCAAGAAAGGTAGCAAGGAAAAGCAGGCTGACTTCCTGGACAAGCAGATGAGCCGAGATGAGCACAGAGCCCGAGCCATGAAGATCCCATTCACCAATGACAAGATCATCAACCTGCCTGTAGAAGAATTCAATGAGCTGCTGTCCAAATACCAGCTGAGCGAGGCCCAGCTCAGTCTCATCCGGGATATTCGGCGCCGGGGCAAAAACAAGATGGCTGCACAGAACTGCCGCAAGCGCAAGTTGGACACCATCCTAAACCTAGAGCGGGATGTGGAGGACTTGCAGCGAGATAAGGCCCGGTTGCTTCGAGAAAAGGTAGAGTTCCTGCGGTCTCTGCGACAGATGAAGCAGAAAGTCCAAAGCTTATACCAGGAGGTGTTTGGGCGGCTGCGGGATGAGAATGGGAGGCCCTACTCACCCAGTCAGTATGCCCTTCAGTATGCTGGGGATGGCAGTGTCCTCCTCATTCCTCGCACGATGGCTGACCAGCAGGCTCGGCGACAGGAGAGAAAGCCAAAGGACCGGAGGAAGTGAGCCTGGGGAGGCAGGGGGTGGACGCTCACTAAGACGGAAACTGGAGAAGGGCTGGGCCTGGACCTAACCTTGGGGACTTCAATGCCTTCTTATCCAATCTATCTTCTCAGATGGGATGACTGCGGGTCAGTGCACTGAAGAGGCGGGCGCAGGCGCTGTCTGGCTCAGCTGCCCCACTGGGAGTGGGCAGGGATGACCAGACTATTTGGGTGATTGGGGTCCCCAGCCTATTCCCTTTCTCTTGAGGGAAGGATAGTGTTGGCATGCTGGAAGTAGAGGAGCTGTGTGGAGTGAAGGCAGACAAAAGGGGAAAGGAGAGAAAGTGGGGGAGGTCTCAGTGCTGGAAGGAGAAAAGGAGGGAACCCCCTGAAAAATCAAAGCAGTCAGAAAAACCAGAGCGACTGTTAAGGGCTTTGGCCAGCTTTCTAGGCAGTGAGTGCAGGTGACTCCGGGGGTCTAGGGAGAGTTACTGGTATGGAACACAGACATGGTGGGGCCCCACGAGGCCTTTGTAACTGTTTCTTCAACTCTTGCATCCCTGAAGGCGAAGAAGCTCTTGGATGGCACCTGTAATATCTTAGTTACTAAATGGGAAGCTGCAGGGGCCAGTCAGTACTTACTTGGTTTTCAGCCGAGGAGGGCAGAGGGTATAGGAAGTGATAACGAGGCCGAGGCCTGTGTTGCAGCAGCCCAACTTCAAGCATGTCACTCACTGCCCTGCCACAGCCACCTCCCTCCCTAGCCATCCCAGAGCCGAGGCTCGCGCTGTCCTCAGAGAGCCTGCATGGAAATGCTGTCCTCTTCCACTCTCCTCCTCTTTTTGGTACCCACCCTCACTAGCTGCCTCCAGCTCTGGAGTGGGGTGCTATTCTGGCAGTATCTGGAACTTGGCCTACAGCTTCCTCTGCAGGGTCTAAACAGGGAAGGCACGGTGTGGAGGAGCGGTCCCAGTGACATCCAGGCACCATTCAGCACAACGCTGGGAAGTGACTCTTCCCTCGGCCCCTCTGCCTACTAACACCTGGGCTCCCCACTGGGGGAAAACAAAAGCCTATAACCCCCAGCAACAAAACCTAGTCAGTCCTCTTAGATGTTCTTGCGCTTTGATTTTTTTAGGGCGTGTGCCCTGTTACACTTCTAGGGCCTAGGATGCTTGTGTTGAGTAAAAAGGAGATGCCCCAATATTCAAAGCTGCTAACTGTTCTCTTTGCCATAAAGACTCCGTGTTAACTGTGTAAACACTTGGGATTTTTCTCCTACATCCCGAGGTCTGGTCTTGATTTCTTTTTTGGGTTTCTTTCTAGGAAAATGAGAAGTGCATGCAAGGGGCAGATGATCCTCCCCTAGGCTTTCAGCTTCAGGCAGCTTCTTTACAGCCTGTTCAGCCTGGGCTCCTGGAGGACAGCCCTGGGGGAGGCAGTGAGGGGCAGAGCCAAGATAGCCAGATGGTTCCAGGACCACAGTGTCTTTTTTTGTTGTTGTTGTTTTTTGTTTTTAAACTGCCACTGCCGCCCCCAAATCTTGATCAGCTCTGGAGTACTGCCTGCCCCGGGCGAGCAGGGGTGATGGGGGGTGATGCCCTCCCTGTGCAGGGCAAAGGAGTTTCCTAACTGAGCAGTAGGGATAGAAAGCGGGAGCCTGGGAGTGCTTTTTATAAATTATTTTCCTTGTAGATTTTATTTTTAATTTATCTCTGTGACCTGCCAGGGAGAGGAGAGAAAGAAATGCTGTGAGCACATGACAAAATAAAATCAAATAAAATGGATGGTTCAGCTTAAGTGCAGTTTTCTCTCCCCCTCCCTTCTGAATGCAGATGAGAGTCAAGGAAGCAGGCCCCGTGCATGCGGGGAGACTGGCCATTGTGTGCTTAAGGTAGCCTTCCCTTGGGAAGGTGGGTAGCAATGACACAAGAACACTGCAGTGAACCCCATGCCATCTCTTCCTGCTGGATCAGGTGAGCCTTCTCAAAGGACACACTAGTTTTTAAGGCTTGACTGTCAGTGCTGTGACTCTTCCAGTAACTGCCTGCTGGAGAGGCACAGAGCACTGGACTGCAGTCATGGTCTAGAAATGGGACCTGTTAGCCGTCAAGTGCTGCTCTGCTACAGATGTCCTGTGTGCTGAGAACTCAAACTGCCTGCTTCAACTTCACGCCCTCAATTTCTAGGTAGAAGAGCTGGCCTTTGCCTCTGGGCTGCAGCTTACAGAAATTAGGCCTTTAGGAGGGGCTGCTACCATTTACCCATTCACCTAAGACAGTAGGGAGAGGTTGTGGCACCTTACAGATAATAGGGCCTTAGTTTTGACCAACACACCTCTGCAGCGGGACCTTGGGTCTGGCATGGGGAATGCACTCTTTGTCTTGGTTCAGCAGTCACTAAACTTCACCCAAAAGATTTTTCTGTCTTACTCTTAAGAGACTGGTCGTCTATCAAACTTCACCACATGGGTTTCAACGGTGAAGTAGTCCTTTTCAGTTTCCAGGAAAAGAAACTACCTGCTTTCTCTCCCCTCTTGCACACCTATAATCCCCCAACTGGGCTGCTAAGGTAGTTGGGTTGCAAGTTTGAGACTATCCTGGGCTGTATAGTGAGAACCGGTTAGGGGATCCACATACAGTTATTAGTCTGGTGGCTGCCTCTCTACAACCTTTCCAAACAAGGCAAGGAAACAATCAAAATTATTTTAATTGTTTTTATATTGTATGGATACCTTGTCTACATGTATGTATGTGTGTGTGCCACATTGTGTGCTGGTGCCCACAAAGGCTAGGAAAGGCAATGAATCCCTTAAGAAAGGTTATGAGTCACCACGTGGATGGAACACAAATCCCCTACAACAGCAGCAAGTACTAATTTTTTGTTTTGTTTATTCAAGGCAGAGTTTCTCTGTCTAAGCCCCGACTCTTACGGAACTTGCTGTGTAGTCCAGACTTCACCTGAACTCAGGTCTTCATGTTTCTGCCTCCCAAGTGCTGAGATTAAAAGCTTGTGCCACTACGACCTAGCTAACAGCAAGTGCTCTTAACCTCCGAGACATCTCTCCAGTCACAGATCTTGCTATGTAGCCCAAGATGACCTCCACCTCTTTCCTTAGTCCCTGAAGTTCTAGGATGCCAGGTGTATGTTACCTGACCAGGTGTGCAAATTCTCCAGTAGAATCCTCTACCCTACCATCGAGTAGGCGTGCTCGCCCTGTCATTGATCCCCGAGGTTAAGTGAGGCGTCCCCACACACTGACCTGTCATTTTTGTCAATACGAGGTGATGAGACAGTACCTTTTAACCATTTTCCTCCCTCACACATGGCACACTTGCCTGTGGGTTTGACTTTGCTGTTGAGTGTGCAGAAATCCTGTGGGGTCCATGTGAGAAAATGAGGAGTTCCAGCCCTTGACTTGGTAGAGCTCCTTTGAAAGCTCCTGTCTGCCTGCATCCATTTAAAAAAAAAGACAAAGAAAAGCCTAGTATATGATTTTTCTCCAGAATGATAACAGATCTTGCTAAAGTGTTTTCATTTGGTTTTGACACCTTACTATGTAGTTCTGGCTGGCTTGTAACTCACTCTGTAGCTGCCTCTGCCTCTTGAATATTGGGAATAAGGAAAGTGTACCGACATCTGGCCATAAAAGAAAAAAAAATTTTTTTTTCAGATAGTTTATGAAGCCCTGCCTATCCTAGAACTTGCTCTGTAGACCACGCTGACCTCAAACTCGGAGATCTGTCTGCCTCTGTCTCCTAAGGACTAGGATTAAAAGTATGTACCACCATTGCCCAGCAAGATTTATTTATGTATTTTTTGTTGTTGTTAGACATAGGAATATTCTGTCTACATGTCAGAAGAGGGAATCAGTTTCCTTTAGAGATGGTTGTGAGCTCCCATGTGGTGGCTGGGTATTTAACTCAAAGCCTCTGGAAGAACAGCCAGTATTCTAAGCTGCTGTGCCGTCTCACCAGGTCACCCTAAACAAAAAATAGTTTTGTTTTGAATAAAAATTTACTAGCTGGGTGTAGTGTTGGCAGCCTTTAGTCCCAGCACTCAGGAGGAAGAGGCAGGTAGATCTATACATTCCAGGAAGGACAGCCAGGGCTACCCAGAGAAACCCTGCCTCAAAAAGCCAAAATAATGAATAAAAAAGATGTATTTCTTTTCATGTAGGTATTATATAAACTAGGCTGTTTTCAGACACAGAGCTATCCTGACAGAGCCTCCTAAGTACTGGGCATTTAGGTATATACCACCATGCCTTTTTAAAAATGTATTTTATTTGTGTATGTGCAGGTGCCCATGGAAGCCAGAGGAGGGGGTCTTCCCTGGAGCCACTGGCAGTTTTGAAAATATCCAATGTGGGTACAGAATTGACTTAGGTCTTCTAAAAGAGCAAGCAAGCACTTTGACCTGTTTATCCATCTCTACACTGCTCCTTTCAAGTTGTTTTTCAGGAAGCCTAGGCTAGCCTAAGACTTCCTCAGTAGCCAAGAATGACCTTGAGTTTTGAACCTTGGGTCTCCTGACCTGGTTTATGTAGTGCTTTGTACATAGTAGGCAAGCACTGTTTTTTTTTTGTTTTGTTTTGTTTTATGTTTTTTTAACTTCTATCGCATGGCAGTGGTGGCTCACACCTTTAATGCCAGCACTTGGGAGGCAGAGGCAAGCAGATTTCTGAGTTCAAGGCCAGCCTGGTCTACAGAGTGAGTTCCAGGATAGCCAGGGATATACAGAGAAACCTTGCCTCTAAAAACAAAACAAAAAATGTTTTTATTTATATTATGTGAGTACAGTCTCTGACCTCAGATATATCAGAAAAGGGCATCAGATCCCATTACTGATGGTTGTGGGTGCTGGGAGTTGAACAATGCACCCCCCCCTCCGCCCCCCAGACAGGGTTTCTCTGTATAGCCCTGACTGTCCTGGAACTCTGTAGACCAGGTTGGCCTTGAACTCAGAAATCTGCCTGCCTCTGCCTCCCAAGGGCTGGGATTAAAGGCGTGCGCCACCACTGGGATCAATGTCCTCTTTCACTATGAGAACTAAGTGCTTAAGAGTGCAGACTCATGACGTCACAAGAGACTATTAAGGTGTGCTTGACACATAGGCAAATGACAAATTGTCCAAGGATAACACCAAAATGAGCAGAAGCAGCTGGGTGTGCTGTTGGTATAGTCCAACATAAAAGAATCCCTGCTGGGTGTCAACCCCAGGGCTGTCTGATCCAGGTATACAGGGTAGTCCTCTAGTCCCAGGACTTGGATCTTCAAAACACACATAAAAGCCAAGTGGTCAGGGCGGCTAGCTCCACAAGGCTGCATCAGTAAGTGCAGCAAGAGAGCCCCTGCCTGCCTCAGTAAGACTCAGTGGGCTTGTGAATACCCTACACATATATAAACATGCACTCAGCCTTTCAAGTGTTTCTGAAGTCACTGGACAGTCCAATTATCAGTATTAAATACATTGAACTGAAGTTGGGAAGAACAAGATTCTAACTGGCTGACAGTTACAGGACACCAAGATGTTAGTCTTGTGTGTTGGCCTACACTTGTAATCCCAGCACCAGACAGGCCAACACATGATCAAAGTTCAGTGTTAACCTGGCTGACTTGGATCCTATCTAGAAAGAGGGGGGGGGAAAAAAAAAGGCCGATAACTCAGTTGGATGGGGCTGGACAGACAGCTCATCAGTTAAGAGCACTGACTGCCCTTCCAGAGTTCCTGAGTTCAATTCCCAGCAACCATATTGTGGCTGACAACCATCTGTAATGGGATCTGATGCTCTCTTCTGGTGTGTCTGAAGACAGCAATAGCATAATCACTCATAAATAAAAACTCAGATGCAAAGTTGGGAGAACACTTGGCTAGAATACACAGGCCTTAGATTCAAGTTGCAGTACCACTAAAGCAGAACCAAGCAAACAACCCTGCTGTTACATTAGCTAAAGTCCATGACGGTGAGATTCATGGAGGCCATCTATCATTTGTGTGTCTGTGTATATGCATACTTGCCTGTAGAAACCAGAAGAGGACATTGGTTCCCTGGATCCAGAGTTACAGATGATTATGTTCAGAGGAGCATGGGTGCTAGAAAGTTAATTCCATTATTCACCCAGAAGAACAGCTCTCTTTTCTTCTCTCTCTCTCTTTCTTTCTTATATATAAGTACACTGTAGCTATCTTCAGACATGCCAAAAGATCTCATTATGGGTGGTTGTGAGCCACCATGTGGTTGCTGGGATTTGAACTCAGGACCTTTGGAAGAGCAGTCAGTGCTCTTACCCACTGAGCCATCTCGCTAGCCCCAAGAACAGCACTCTTAACTGCTGAGCCATCTCCCCAACTTGTACTGCCTGAAGAAAAATGTTTTTTGAGTATTTCCTGACAAGGACCACTTCAGGCCAAGCAGTGGAGGCAGAGGCAGGTGGATTTCTGAGTCTGAGGCCAGCCTGGTCTATAGAATGAGTTCCAGGACAGCCAGGGCTATACAGAGAAACCCTAAGAAAACCAAACCAAACCAAAAAACAAAAGAAATAATGTGTCTCTGGGCACATAGACATGAGTACAGGTGCCAGCATCAGTAAATACAGATGTTGGACCCGCTGGAGCTCTAATTATAGATTTGAGCCACCTGATATTGGGTGATTGGGCCTTTTCCATGAGCAATGTGTTTTTTTCTTCAGATTCATTTATTAAGTATACTGTAACTCTTCAGACACACCAGAAGAGGGCATCAGATCTCATTAGAGATGGTTGTGAGCCACCATGTGGTTGCTGGGATTTGAACTCTGGACCTCCGGAAGAGCAGTTGGTGCTCTTAACAGCTGAGCCATCTCCCTAGCCCATGCATAGCAAGGTTATGCCACAGGTCAAGAAAGCCAGATGACTGTGAAGTTGGTTCCAAAGTTTAAAAGTAGAAGTGAATAGCTCTATCAAGACTGTTGTCTCAGCTTAGTGCACGCAGTGGTATAGAAAAGAGTGCCTGTAGCCACTCAGCCAAACACATCATAGACTGTTGTTCCAACTGCAATGGCTGAGACCTATATATAGAAAGACTTGGGCTGGATAGATGGCTCAGCAGTTAGACTGCTCTTTTAGAGGTCATGAGTTCAATTTCCAGGAACCACATGGTAGTGATGGGATCTGATGCCCTCTCTGGTGTGTCTGAAGACAGTGACAGGGTATTCACATAACTTCTGATTTACATACATAAAATAGAAAAACACCTTAAGAAAAATGTAAAGATCTGAAAGGTAAATAGATAAAAGTGTTCAAGGCTAGGCTAGGCTAGAGAGTGAGACCCTTTTTCAACAGACCCTAAAACTAAACAATAAAGGGACAAGCTGGGGGCGGGGAGGGGGGTTTGAGACAGTTCAGCAGCCAGAACAGTCAGAAGACTCAGGTTCAATTCCTAGCAGCCACATGGCAGCTCACAAACCATCTGTATCTCCAATTACAGGGAATTCAGTGCCACCATCTGACCTCCAAGGTATGTGGTACAGACATTCATGGGCCCAAAAATACTCATATAGAAATAAACAAGCAAAATGAGGTCTTGCAGGACCCAAAATTCAGTTCCAAGCACTCAGGTAACTCAAAACAACCTGTAATCCCAACTCCAAGGGGAATTTAAATCCTTGGTCATCTGTACACATACACATAAAAAAAAAAAGGGAGGGGGGGATGGAGAGATGGCTCAGAGCATTGACTGTTGTTCCAGAGGTCCTGAGTCCAATTTTCAGCAACCACATGGTGGCTTACAATCACCTGTTACAGGATCTGATGTTCTATCCTGGTGTGTCTGAAGACAGTTACAGTGTACACATATACATAAAATTTTTTTTGTTGTTTTGGTTTTTTGAGACAGGGTTTCTCTGTATAGCCCTGGCTGTCCTGGAACTCGCTCTGTAGACCAGGCTGGCCTCAAACTCAGAAATCAGCCTGCCTCTGCCTCCTGAGTGCTGGGAAAAAGGTGTGCACCACCACGCCTGGCAAAATAAATCTTAAAAAGAGGCAGACTTTTTGTTTGAAACAGGGTTTCTCTGTGTAGCCCTGGCTGTCCTGGAACTCACTTTGTAGACCAGGCTGGCCTCGAACTGGGAAATCCATCTGTCTCTGCCTCCCGAGTGCTGGGATTAAAGGTTTGCGTCACCACCGCCTGGCGGATCAAGTTATCTGACCAGGCTGGTTTACATAGGCAGTTCCAGGCCAGCCAGAGGTACACAGTGACTGTTTTACTACAACAACAACAACAACAACAACAGACTAGAATCAAACTGCTCTTGTGACACATGCCTGTAACCTTAGATTTGGGGAGACTAAGACAAGAGAGTCTACTTGAGTGAAAGGTCATTCTAAGCTACACAGTAAGTTTCAGGCTAACCTAGGTTAGATGGCTTGGCATGTGAAACACAGCAATCAATCAGAGTGTGGCTCCTAGAACACAACTCCACAAAGTTGTCCTCTGACTTTAACACCTGTGTACATACGAATATAAACCAAAAGCAACGAGGGCTTCAGAGTTGGCTAATTGGTTAAGAATATTGGCTGTTCTTGCAGAGGATCCTAGTTTGATTCCTAGGTACCCACATTTAGGTGGATTAGAACAGCTTTTAACTCCAGTTTCAAGGTATCCTAATGCTCTCTTCTGTCCTCCATAGACACTGACCACACAAGTGATGCAGACATACCCATGGGCAAAACACCATAGAGTAAGATAATAAAATAAATAGCATCAAGGAATATATTATGTGGGCTCCTGAATTATATGGTCCCAGCACTCTAGAGGCAGAGGTAGGTATATCTCTTGAGTTTGAGACCAGCCTGGTCTACAAAGTGAGTCCCAAGACAGCCAGAGCTATACAGAAGAACCCTGTCTCAACTCCCCACCCCCACAAAAAGACAGATAACATTCAACTGAGTGTTTAAAATATAATGCCAATTCCTCAAACTTTTTGGTGACACCATATGCTGATGACATCCAACAGACTAAGGTACTTCATAAAACATGTTTTCAAATAACTATATTTGGAAGTGTTATCAGTAAATAATTTCCCAGCAATATAAAATACAGAATGATGTGCCAGTTCCTAACTATATGTGCAGCAATTATAAATGCTCAAATATTACTATATTAATAAACTGAGACCATTTAAAAGACTAGGGTACAAGATTGAGCCTACAGTGTCCATCTATAGTCACGAGGCTGTGGCAAGCACTTCTGAGAAGCTGAGCTGAGGCAAGAGGGCTGCTGGTAAGACGACGGATGATGCCTGCTGCAGCGGTGCATGCACCATGCAATCCAGCACTGAACAGTGGAGGCATAGGATTCAAAGTTCTAGGCCAGACTGGGTAACACGGAAAGGAGACCGGGTTGGGGGTTGGGTGTATGTGAAAAAAAAGGACAGAAATCAACAATTAGAAATCTATAATTTTATTAAGACAAAAACTGACAGTATGGTATGAACTTTACACTTAAACAGAAATTTTCACATACATCTTTTAACACATGCTGAAAAAGATTTTACCATGTAGTTCTATTTGCAGGTCTAGACAATACTAAAATTGATGGATCTCATGATTCAAGACAGTATTTTGGACATCAGTTAATCTGAAGACTGTATTCTCAAGTGAACCACTACCCCAATATGAAAGTTAATCTCCTGAGACCAGGGCTTGTGAAGTCATTCAATCCTTGAATTGACTCAATGGAATTTGTGCTGTCAGTAACTGAACCTGCTACAAGCAGTTTCAGGGTTCAAAGCTGAAAATAAAAAAAAACAAAAAACAAAAAAACAAAAGAAAAGAAAAGAAGAAAGAAAGAAAGAGAGAGAGAGGGGCTCCAAGAGTTTCTACCCTAAGAGCAGAGGCCCTTCTCTTCCATCTCCCATAGGCCCTCCTGCAATACTTGAGCCAATGGACAAACTGATATGACTTTGTAATTGGAAAAAGGTTTTTTTCCCTCCAATTTCAAGAATTAGCACCTCTAAGGCAGAGTGGTCTGCCTCTATATACTCTCCTATAAAACTTTCCCTCTCCAGTCAGTGTCCATCATCAAATGGCAGCTTTGGTAACTCAGAACTGGCTTTGTCCTTTGTGGGCCACTTTGAGCTCAGGTTGGGAGCACCTTGGCTGTAAGTTTTAGGATTAACAGACTTTTTCTTTTTTTTAAAATAGTCTCTCATATTCCTTATTTATGGTGCCAATGACATTTTTTTTGAAAAGGCAAAATATTCTGGACATAGAACCAATTTATTAGTTAGCTGTTCTACTGTTTCATTTCCCCAATCAGGCCCCAAATTTTAACCAAAATGATTCTACCCATCTCCCTTCCTCCCTGCCCAACCCTCCCACCCCCAATTCATATACCAGTAATAGCCAAAAACTACACACATGCTAGGCTGTAAAAATGCAGTTAATTAACACTATTGGGAAGAAGGCTGTGGGTTGTGGAGATGCTCTTTGAAGATCGACAGTATCTTTGCTTTCCCACACCCCAGTTCTGCAGGTTTTGTCCTTCATGGAAGGCCCACTGCTTCCTTAGCAAAGTGCAGAACAGGTTGCCTTGAAACACTTACCCTTTCCCCTCCACTGGGACAGGTGTGCAAACAATTTAAAGCACTTGGGCTGCTGCAGGACACAAACTATGCTGGCTCTTCAAAGGACATCTTCTCAAGCCACCTCTATAGTGTCAAGACAAGTATAACTCCTTCCCTCCCCCTTGAAACCCACAGTCAGAGGTGACAGGGGCTGGTACTCAACAGGGCTAATTCTTGTCGTCTTTTTTGTCATCATCCTCTGAGGGATAGGAATGCCACGTGAGCCTTTCCTCATAGAAGGATATGACAACCTGTGGGCACTTGACATTGGCTTCCTTGGCAGGGACCAGGTCAGCCTCATCAGAGTTTTTCCTGTAGAACAAAGCAAAAAGAGACTTTGAGATCAGCCGTTGTGGGCCCCTGTTTTGGACCACCCAGGGAATGGGGCTTTAAAAGTATAAATTCCAGAAACAAGTTAGGAAAGAGGATGCAAGCATTTACTGGGCAAGGGTTGTCATATGATCCCCTCAAAGATATTCCTCTGTTAAAAATACCCTCTAAGGGCAGGTCTCTGTGAGTTCAAGGCCAGCTGGTCTACAAAGTGAATTCCAGGTCAGCCTGAGATACACAGAGAAACACTGTCTCAAAAACTGAAACAAAACATAACAAAAACAAACAAAAGTCTCATCTAAGAAACTTCACAAGGTAGGTCATCTGACTCACTACTTTTTTGGAAAGGGCCAAAAAAAGCTTAATTAGAATTTCAGAAGCTATCAGGGCAGTGGTGGTGCAGGCCTTTAATGCCAGCACTTGGGAGGCAGAGGCAGAGTCAGGTGGATTTCTGAGTTTGAGGCCAGCCTGGTCTAGAGAGTTCCAGGATAGCCAGGGCTACACAGAGAAACCATGTCTCAAAAAATACCAAACCAAACCAAACCAAAGAATTTCAGAAGCTAGACAAGATTAAAATCTGAAAATGATATACATTATAGGAATTTAACTATGACTAAACTCTATCCATTTATCTTCAGCACACTGGGCCCAACCCAGACAGAGGCAGCAGCATGGGGCAGTTAAACAGATACATGATAGAACATGATAAGGCACTTTCACAAACCTCCACAACCTGACCATCAAGAAGGGTTTAGAGCCACAGAGAACCTCAGAACAAGCCGATACAGTTAAGCTTCTATAAGAACCCAAATCAAGATGATGGGAAATATACTGAATCCTATGGGGTATCTAACACATAGACCTCTATTAACTCAAAGATTCTGGAGTAAGTTTAAGTCCACGCAGCAATTTAACTTTATTCCTGTGTATATCTTTTGCCTGTACATACACCTGTACATACGTATACACCATGTGTGTCTGGTGCCCTTGGAGCCAGAAGATGGTGTCAAGATTCCCTGAAATTGGAGTTCTATAAGGTAGTGAACTATGCTGGGCGTGGTGGCGCACGCCTTTAGTCCCAGCACTCAGGAGGCAGAGGCAGGCAGATTTCTGAGTTCAAGGCCAGCCTGGTCTACAAAGTGAGTTCCAGAAGAGCCAGGGATACACAGAAAAACCCTGTCTTGAATCACCCACCACGGAAAAAAAAAAAAAAAGTAGTGAACTACAAATGTGGGCACTGGGAAGTGAACATGAATCTTTTAGAAGAGAAGCCAGTCATCTTAACTGCTGAACCATCTCTCTAGCCCCACATTCCCCCCCCCCCCCCCCCCCCCCCGACAGGGTTTCTTTCTCTGTATAGCCCTGGCTGTCCTGGAACTCACTCTGTAGACCTCGAACTTAGAAATCGCCTGCCTCTGCCTGCAAAGTGCTGGGATTAAAGGCGTGCGCCACCACGCTCAGCCCCACATTTCTTTTCTTAATGTGCATATATGTGGTTATTAGGAATAGAAGCCAGAGCTGTGTGTATGTATGTATTCTGCAAGTATACGGAACCATGAGTGTGTACGTCTATCAGTCTTATTTTACTACTGTTATGAATCATAATGTAAACATCAAATATATAGGATATCTAATACGTGACCTCTGTAAACAGGTCATATGGCCCCCAAAGGGGTCATGATCCACAAGTTGAAAGCTGTAGCTCTATGTTGTTTTGCAACTGGATATATAGACCAGCTAGCTTCAAACTCAGAGATCCACTTGCCTCTGCCTCAAAGTGTTGGGATCAAAGGTGTGTAACCATCACACCTCTGGTAACTTTGTTTTTTTATCTTTTTTATTCTTTCTTCAAGACAGGGTTTCTTTAACTCACACTTGTCATATATGCAGGGCAAGTGTGTACTAGCTCTCCTACTTAATACATCCAATTTCTCAGTTTTTCTTTTCTCCTATAAGTAATAGGAAATAAGCTAAATGAGGGTCTGATTTAATAAATACTGAGGGAATACACAGGAAGAAAATAGGTGATAGTTGTGACACAGGCCTTCACCTGTAATGAAGTGGGACTTTTTTCTTTTGGTTTTTCGAGACAGGGTTTCTCTGTATAGCCCTGGCTGTCTTGGAACTCACTTTGTAGACCAGGCCGGCCTCAAATTCAGAAATCCGCCTGCCTCCACCTCCCAAGTGCTGGGATTAAAGGCGTGCACCACCACGCCCGGCTGAAGTGAAACTTCTTAAAGCATCATATAGGGAAGAACTACCACAGATATCAATTTTAGCGACCAATCAAAGGACAAAGCCTTGAGAACCCTATTTTCTTTTTTTAAAAGATTTACTATATATGTAAGTAAATACTACAGAAGAGGGTGTCAAGATCAGATCTCATTACATATGGTTGTGAGCCACCATGTGGTTGCTGGGAATTGAACTCAAGACCTCTGGAAGAGCAGTCGGTGCTGCTCTTAACCTCTGAGCCATCTTTCCAGCCCGAGTACCCTATTTTAACTGTAAAGGCTTAACACTTACTCTTCCTAGTCCAGAATGGTGGCAATTCCCTGTAATCTCAGCACAGAGCCTAGGGCAGGAAGAGTTCGAGTTCAAGGCAAGCCTAGACTAGAGTAAAACTGTCTTAAAACAAAAAAATAAAGAGAATCACTTTTCCTGACTTGAACTCCTTTTATTAACTGTTGGAAAGTACTTTCTTCATGTGCTGCATAACAATGTTCTAGGCAGCAATGGACTGCACATATGATATTGGTCCCGTGAGGTTATGATGTAGATGAAGTTCCCCATTCCCTAGTGCT
This sequence comes from Mus minutoides, assembly GCA_902729485.2. Taxonomy (NCBI): domain Eukaryota; kingdom Metazoa; phylum Chordata; class Mammalia; order Rodentia; family Muridae; genus Mus; species Mus minutoides. Next base: position 764,390 of record LR753377.1, read on the forward strand.
ATTGTGCCACATGCTAGTCATAGAAACCCACTACCATGCTGCCAGCATGTTAAACCACAGTGAATACAAGCATATTCAGACTCAACAGCACTAACAAACAGTACCCACCATTTCTTCTCAGAGCATGTCAGAGCTGTTACCACTCATGTACACAGCAGAAAGGAACAAACTTACACTATACTCAGGAACAGTGAACAGGAAAGACGCCTCGCTGACCCCTTCTGGCTCATTCTGTAAATTTAGAATCTTCAAAGTAAATTCTATAAATTCTTTCTTTCCTAACCCTCAAAAATGAACAGAATCTTGTTTATGGGGTCAGCCTGATTTTTACTAAGGAGGTGGCAAAGGAGGAGGGTGATTCAATCACATTTCAGAAATTTTCTCTTTAAAGAAGTGAAATGTGATTCCTCTCCATAGCCTCTCCCACCTAACAAAAAATAAATTAAAATAAATTAAAAAGAAGTTGAAGATCTGAAAATCCTAAGGGCCCCTACCTGTAACTCATGAGTCCAGGTTGGCAGTCAGGCCGAGGGTCACTATCGAAGGGCTATGTCATCTTAAAGATTTCACACCTGGGCGACTGGAATTTCGAAGGTTCAGCTCTTTTCCTCTGGCATAGAACAGATAGGGAGAAGGAAAAAAAAAAAACAACCACACAGAGCCACTGGGAGACTCACCATTTCATCAGGAACATAAGCTCTCCACTAGAGTCAGTAGCTCCAATAATCCGCTCTGGCTCCAAACCTCGTGCAAAGCCTCGTGGCTTTTCTGACTGTAAAAACCAGATAGGTAGAGCCTTTATTGACATAGGACTATATTCAGAACGAAGTTATTTATTTATTTATTTTTTTTTTTTAAAGATTTATTTTATTTATTATATGTAAGTACACTGTAGCTGTCTTCAGACACTCCAGAAGAGGGAGCCAGATCGGATGGTTGTGAGCCACCATGTGGTTGCTGGGATCCGAACTCATCACCTTCGGAAGAGCAGTCGGGTGCTCTTACCCACTGAGCCATCTCACCAGCCCCCAGTTATTTATTTTTAAGAGATGTAATCCAACATTCACTCAGGGCTTCCTCTGCTTCCCACACCATATACCAGAAGTCTGAAGTACATGATACATGAGGTCCTGCCAGCATCAACAGGATATACACCCCAAGCAAAAGAGATGGTCACAACTGCCTCCTCAGCAGTAATTTACTTAAGATACTAATAAATAAGTGAAAACAGCCATATCAAATCTTTTGTTTATTTGTTTTGGTTTTTTGGAGACAGGGTTTCTCTGTATAGCCCTGGCTGTCCTGGAACTCACTTTGGTAGACCAGGCTGTCCTGGAACTCAGAAATCCGCTTGCCTCTGCCTCCCAAGTGCTGGGATTAAAGGCATGCGCCACCACTGCCTGGCTTCTGTTTTATTTTTAAAACAGTTTTTCTGTGTGTAGTCCTGGTTCTCCTGGAACTCAAGCTGTAGACTGGGAGAGACTACCTCAAATATTTAATGATCAAAACACCAAAAACTGTCTACTGACAGGAAATGAATCCAGATACTCTAAGTCTCCAATAACTGATATATCTTATTTCTGCACCATGGATGAAAAGTTAGATCACTGTATAAGAGGAAGCCCCAAGTCCTTTTTTGTTTTGTTATGTTTTGCTGAGACAAGGTCTCCTGTAGTTCAGGTCTCTTATCCTTGATCCTCTTGCCTCCCTCTTCTTCCTGAATGCCAGGATTATAGCTATGTACAAGGCTGACTCCCAAATCCCTTTAAAATATTAGCTTACTTCAGAAGAGACAGAGAGGACATGACTTCTGACACTCAAAGGAAGAAAGTCCAGTACGGTAGCTCATACCCATAATCTCAACAGTTAGACCTGTTATTTCAAAACTTAGAAAGGAGGATTGCCACAAGTTTAAGGCAAACTTGGGATACAAAATTATAGGCCAGCCTAGGCTTCTATGCAAGACCTTATCTAAAATAAATAAAAATATAAAAAAGAAGAAGGAGGAGGAGAAGACAGGAAAGAGGAGGTAGAAACAAACTGCTAGAATTCTCTGCCTCTGGCTGGTGAAGATTACTAGTTCTAGCCTTACCTCTTCTTTCTTTTTCTTTGGTTTGCTTTCCTCTCCTTTATCTTCAGAATCAGAATCAGCTTTGCGCTTGCCTCCCTCGGATTTATCTGTCTCATGAGCTGTCTTCTGCGACTGTAGAAACTCAGCAATAAGGTCAGGGCAATCCAGATTCTCTTCTGGCTCCCAAGTGTTGTCCTCACTGAAACCAGCAAGCACAGCAAGTTATACTTTCCATTCAAATCAACATCTTTATACTAAGAAAAGAGCTAGTCTTGGAAGAGCGTTAAATGATAACCAATAGCTAGACTTTCCTACTAGGGGAAGGTAGAGACCAAAGGCTTAGAAACTTGCATTCTTCAAGGAAAAACTATTTTGCAAAAGAGGACAATGCTATACAAATTGATCCTCAGATACCATGTCTTAGGCTGGCAGGATGCCTAAATGGGAAAAGGAGCCATTTGCCAAGCCTGAAGACCTGGCTTCCATCCCAGGACTTACATGGCACCCTTCCTCCAATATATTAAAACAAAACAAAAAACTCAGTCATATAATACTCTGCATGTAGGTCCTATCAGCTGTGGAGGTCAGTACTGAAACAAGGTATGCCCATCACAGAACTGTTAGTAAGCATATATGATTTTTCATAGTGACCAAATTTACTTGTGTCAATGAAACTTACTCTGAAAAACCCTTCCACTTGAGAAGATATTCCACCTTGCCCTTGACAACTCGCCGATCAAGAACTTTTTCCACCACATACTCCTCTTCCTCTTCTTCTAGTACCTCCTCCACTTTCTTCTTGTTTTGCTTTTTCCCCATAGTACCCGCCAGCTTTCTGGTGTGAAGGGTGACACTGCTAAACAATTAAAGGAAATAAAAAAAAAAAAAGGGCATCAGGCACATACATTTCCTGGCTGGGTAAGTAAGTATCTAGGTGGTGAGAGCCCAGGGAAATCACAGGTGACGTATGGCGCTTCCAATGCTCTGCTCAACTCCAATTCACAACCATGTTGGTAATGTTTGCTAGGGGTAAGCCACAATTATTAATCTCATAGCAAATTATTGTCTTTTCTGTTCTTTCCCTTTGGACAAGCTGTCCTCAGCTTTCTTAGTGATGGAATTATAGGTGTATACCACAATGTATGGGAAAAATTTCTGACCAGGCAGTGGTGGCACACACCTTTAATCCCAGCACTCGGGAGGCAGAGGCAGGCGGATTTCTGAGTTCCAGGCCAGCCTGGTCTACAAAGTGAGTTCCAGGACAGCCAGGGCTAAACAGAGAAACCTTGTCTCGAAAAACCAAAAAAAAAAAAAAAAAAGAAAAAAAAATCCAATATGAGCCAGGCTGATTTCTGAGTTCAAGGCCAGCCTGGTCTACAAAGTGGATTCCAGGACAGTCAGAGCTGTACAGAGAAACCCTGTCTCGAAAAAACAAAACAACAAAAAAAAAAACCCCCTACATGTCTTAGCGTTTCTATTCCTGCACAAACATCATGACCAAGAAGCAAGTTTGAAAGGGTTTATTCGGCTTACACTTCCATACTGCTGTTCATCACCAAAGGAAGTCAGGACTGGAACTCAAGCAGGGCAGGAAGCAGGAACTGATGCAGAAGCCATGGAGGGATATTCCTTACTGGCTTGCTTCTCCTGGCTTGCTCAGCCTGCTCTCTTATAGAACCCAAGACTGCCAGCCCAGAGATGGTCCCACCCACAAGGGACCCTTGATCACTAATTGAGAAAATGCCTCACAGCTAGATCTCATGGATGCATTTCCCCAACTGAAGCTCCTTTCTCTGTGATAACCCAGCTGTGTCAAGTTGACACAAAAACTAGCCAGTACACTACTACTTCTTTATTTTTGTTTTTATTTTTGGTTTTTTTTTTTGAGACAGGGTTTCTCTGTGTAGCCCTGGCTGTCCTGGAACTCACTTTGTAGACCAGGCTGGCCTAGAACTCAGAAATCCACCTGCCTCTGCCTCCCGAGTGCTGGGATTAAAGGCATGCGCCACCATGCCCGGCTACTTCTTTAATACTTAAAACTATTCTTGGTTGTCTGCTTGACTACCTCTGTAATGAACTATAATCTAGAAATGGAGGGCACACATGTGACCAAGATCTTGAATCTGGAAGACACAGGCTTCTTTCTGACCTGGACCTTGACTTGGAATGACACACTTTTGATCCAGATCTTCAAGCATAGTGGCCATGAAAAGCTTTGGCCCAAGCAAGGTAGTACACACCTTTAATCCCAGGAGAGAGGCAAGCAGGTCTCTGAGTTCAAGGCCAGCCTAGGACAGAGGAAGTTCCAAATTCAGGTGTGGTGGCACACACCTTTAATCTGGGCCATGCTTTCTGCTGGAGGCCTATATAAGGACAAAGAAGGAAGGCTCACTCTTCTTTGCCTGCTTGCACTTACTTGCCAGAATATCTGTTGGGACCTACTTCAAGATTCCAGCTTATACAGAAGACCAGCTGAAACAACCAGCTTCACAGGACTGAGCAACAGCTGCCCATCATTGGGTTAGCTGGTCTACAAACTGTAAGTCATTCCAATAAATTCACTTAATATATACAGTCCATAGCTCTGTGACTCTAGAGAACCCTGACTGATTCACTACTTATATGAGGAATACTGTTTGCTTCTTTTCTCATTTCGGTACTAGAAATTAAATCCAAGAACTTGCATGTGCTAGGGAAGTACTCTACCACTAAACCCCTTATTAGCCCCTTATTTTTTAGACAGGGTCTTGGTCAAATTGCCCAGCTTGCAACCCTCCTGCCTCTGCTTCCAGAATAGATGGGATTACAACTGTGTACTATATGTGTGTAATTTACTGATTTATTTTGTGTATGTGTATCAGACACAAAATTAAGCATTTTGTTTTGCATTTCAGTTTGTAAAAACTATTCAAAGAATAGAAAAGGTGTACCTATGAAGCCAGTGTAAACATAGCTTCTAGTTGTTAGCACAGAAAAACATGAGCTAGGGTAGAGCAGGTATCTCAGTTGGTAAAGTTCTCATCAAGCAGTAGGACCAGACTTGGTTCTCCACAATCCTTCCAACACTGGCACTGGGATATGTGTTTCTAATTTCAAGGCAAGGGGAGATACAGACAGGTGGATCTTTAGGGCAACCAGGCAGCCTGGCTTATTAAGTGAGCACCAGGGAAAGAAGAAACTACCTCAGAACAACAACAAAAACCAAAAACAAGACAGAGAGCATCTGAGAAATCCGAGGCTGACCTCTGCCCAGACACTGAGGGCTACCTATGAACTTCTAGGACACCTATTTCTGTACAGCTTGAGAAATCTAATTCTAGGGCCTGGAGAGATGACTTAGGAACACTTGCTGATGCTCTTCCAGAGGACTTAGGCTCACAAATGTTAACTCTAGCTCCAAGGGATTGGATGTCCCAACACTTGGGAGGCAGAGGCAGGCGGATTTCTGCATTTGAGGCCAGCCTGGTCTACTGAGTGAGTTCCAGGACATCCAAGGCTACACAGAGAAACCCTGTCTCGAAAAACCAAACCAAACCAAACCAAAAAAAAAAAAATGCCAAAACTCTTTAAGAGCTCTGTTTATTCAGCTGAGAGATGTCCTAATTCATTGTCTTTAACTAAGGGATAATTATCTGAAAACCAGTGCATTGTTATTGTCCAGTGACTACTGAGTAATACAATTAGTATATAGGTCTTATAAAACAGTATATGCATGGACCCTCTAACATCCTGGGTATTTTAAATCTTAAATCATCTCTAGATTACCCATTATATATTATATATAAGTACTACAGTTATTATATATGTGGAACTCTTATATCCTGAGAGCTAGCAAGCAGTATTTCTGGAGGTCATAAAAACTAATTTTATACCTGTCCCACAATGGTGAAGAAACCTGAGTTATAAATTTATGTTACCATCTTGAAGCATAAAGCTGTTTTGAAGGGTCAGAAAACAAAAGATTAGAAACTTTATATTTCCAGCTAGCCTGAAATTCACTCTGTAGACCAGCTTAGCTCCAAATTTACAGAAAAATTTCTTTCCTCCCCTGGCTTTCTTCTTTTTTTTTTTTTTTCCCCCCTCTCCATTTTTCGAGACAGCGTTTCTCTGTGTAGCCCTGGCTGTCCTGGAACTCACTTTGTAGACCAGGCTGGCCTCGAACTCAGAAATCCGCCTGCCTCTGCCTCCTGAGTGCTGGGATTAAAACAGCAAACAGGAGTTATGTTGCAGTACCTGAGGAGGCCAAAGGAGGGCATCGGATTCCCAGAACTGCCGTTACAGACAGTTTAAGCCACCTTGTGAGTGCTGAAAGTTGAACCAGGTCCATGGCTATCGATGCTCTTAACTATTGGCATCTCTCCAGCTGAGAGATGGGTTTTATTCTGTTAATTAGGTATCTCTACATGTGTAAGCCTGTAGAGGGATAGGAAAGTAATCTCCAGGAGTTGGATTTACAAGCGGTTGTGAGCCACCTCTAAGTAATCTCCAGGAGTTGGATTTACATGTGGTTGTGAGCCACCTCTATTGTGCTGGAAACCAATCCCAAGTAAGAGCAACAATACCCCTTAACTGCTGAACCATCTCTCCAACCCCAGTATTGGTTATTATTGGTTATGCAAGATGTATTGTTAAGTGTTTAAGCATTAGCTGGGCGTGGTGGTACAAGCCTTTAATCCTAGCACTCAGGAGGCAGAGGCAGGCATATCTCTTAAATTCAAGGCCAGTCTGGTCCAACCTGTTTACTCAGCTGCATACATGTCGTAATTCTCCACTATAGTGTCTTTAACTGAAAACTAGTGCACTAAGAATTCACTTTTACTTCTCTTCAATGAGGTGGCCGAGCAGCAGACGCCAACATGCAGATCTTCGTGAAGACCCTGATAGGCAAGACTATCACTCTTGAGGTAGAGCCCAGGGACACCAACGAGAATGTCAAGGCCAAGATCCAAGACAAGGAAGGCCTCCCACCTGACCAGCAGAGGCTGATATTCGCTGGCAAACAGCTGGAGGATGGCCGCACCCTGTCTGATTACAACATCCAGAAAGAGTCCACCTTGCACCTGGTGCTGAGTCTGCGTGGTGGCATCATTGAGCCGTCCCTACGTCAGCTTGCCCAGAAGTACAACTGTGACAAGATGATCTGCCGCAAGTGCTACGCACGCCTGCACCCTCGTGCAGTCAACTGCCGTAAGAAGTGTGGCCATTCCAACAACCTGCGCCCCAAGAAGAAGGGCAAATAAAGCTAGGGTCATACCTGACCTGTGACCCCAGAACCAAATAAAGCCACCTTCCATCGACTAGAGCAGTTAAAATAAATAAATAATTTTAAAATTCACTTTTAGGGCTGGAGAGATGGCTCAGCAGTTAAGAGCACTTACTGACTGCTTTTCCAGGTCTTGAATTCAATTCCCAGCAACCACAAGGTGGCTCACAACCATCTGTAATGGGACCTGATGCCCTCTTTTGGTGTGCCTGAAGACAGCTACAGTGTACTCATATACATAAAATAAATGAATTTTAATTTAAAAAAAAGAAATGAAGAGCAGGCCTCAATAGTTAAAGCACTACAGCTGTAATTCCAGCAATCAGGAGGCTAAGGAAGGTGAATCTAGGCAAGCACACAAACTTCTCAAAACCAGCCCACCAAGAGCTAAAGAGATAGCTGAGCAATTAACAAACTTGTTGCTCTTACAGATCTGGGTAAAGCACCCACATGGCAGCTCACACATGACTGTTACTCCAACTCAGGGGATTTCACTTAATACAAATAATACACTTAAGAAATACATAAGCTGGGCGTGGTGGCGGTTGCCTTTAATCCCAGCACTTGGGAGGCAGAGGCAGGCGGATTTCTGAGTTCAAGGCCAGCGTGGTCTACAGAGTGAGTTCCAGGACAGCCAGGACTATACAGAGAAACCCTGTCTCGGAAAAAAAAAAAAAATAATAATAAAAACAAAGCTGCCAGCTTTTTAGGGAATGGCCAATATGATCAATAAGCTCTGAACAGAAAACAAAGCCAAGCCAAGGTATCTTTGCTATAACTGGAATGACACCAGTGATAAAACACAAGTGAAGGAAGGCACTCACTGCACAGGGGCCACTTTTATTTCTAAACTGTTTTTAGTTGGCTTGTTATTTGGTTATGAAACAAATGCTTTCCAGATGCAAAATCTGATGAAAAACAGGACTGTGCAACATACACATCTAGCATGAATATTAATTTGGTTTTTGTATTTTTTGGATCTGGATGGGGATGCAGAGTTGGTTGGTGCAGATTGAATCCGGAGCCTTGCAAACACCACACTCACCCTGCACTTTTCTGTGCCAGGATCTCAACTCTGTAACCTAAGTTAGTTTCAAGCATCTGACTCCCCTTCTTCTGCAGCCACCTCTATTTAGTGTTTGTAGCAGGGAAGCACAGGGACAGAGGATAACTTTGAGAAGTCAATTCCCTCCTTTTACTATGTAAGTCCTGGTATCAAAAGTAGGTTGTGGGCTGGTGAGATGGCTCAGGGGTTAAGAGCACTGAGTGTTCTTCCAGAGGTCCTGAGTTCAAATCCCAGCAACCACATGGTGGCTCACAACCATCTGTAATGGGGTCAGATGCCCTCCTCTGGTGTGTCTGAAGATAGTGTCAGTGTACTTATATGCAATAAATAAATAAATAAATAAAACATAGGTTGTCAGGCTTGGTGGGAAGTGTCTTTATCCATCAAGTCATCTCAAAGGTCCAGCCTGTTTTTGTCTTTTCTTCAGCCAGGGCCTCACTCTATCTACAGTCCAGGCTAGCATGGCTCTTATTAACTTAACACAAAAGATATTAAGAAGGCCAGAGTACAGCTCAGTGGCAGAGCATGTGGGGTTTAGGGTTCAATTCAGTACACTACCACCACAGAAAAACAAAACAAAAAAACAAAAACCAGCACAACACATTTTCCCAAATTTGGGCTAGGAGTGCAGCTCGCTCGCTCATCAGTAGAAAGCTTGCCAGACTGAAATACAGATCGGTCTGGAGTGCTTGCCTAACATGTAAGAAGCCCTGATTTACACTCTTCAGCACTGCAAAAAGTAAGCAAAGACATACACATTAAAAATAAAACCGTCAGCTGGGTATGGTGGTGCACACCTATAAAACTCAGCTCAAGGCCAGTTTAGGCTACAAAGTGAGTTCCAAGACAATTTAGGATATATATGATAAAAATCCAGTAACAACTTCTAGGTCCAGTCCTCAAAATTGGAAAATGGGGATATTAGGCTGGTTCAACAGGTCTTTACAAGCCTAATGACCTGAGTTCAATCACTAGAACTAATGCTACAGAAGAGAATGACCCTCCCACCCCCAAAGTTGTTCCAGATCTCCATAAGTATGTAATGTCACACCCCACCCCCCACTTTAAAAAAATTGGGGGAAAAAAGGGGAGGGGCTGGAGAGATGGCTCAGCAACCACATGGTGTCTCACAGCCATCTGTAATGAGATCTAAGCCCTCTTCTGGTGCATCAGTTACAGTGTACCAATGTATAATAATAAATAACTTTTTTTTTTTTTTTTGAGACAGGGTTTTTCTCTGTAGCCTTGGCTGTCCTGGAACTCACTCTGTAGACCCGGCTGGCTCTGCCTCCCAAGTGCTGGGATTAAAGGCGTGTGCCGGGGCTGGTGAGATGGCTCAGCCGGTTAGAGCACCCGACTGCTCTTCTGAAGGTGATGAGTTCAAATCCCAGCAACCACATGGTGGCTTACAACCACCCGTAACAAGATCTGACGCCCTCCTCTGGTGCGTCTGAAGTCAGCTACAGTGTACTTATGAAGAATAATAAGAAATGAATCCTTGGACTGGAGAGACCAACCGGAGCAAGTGAGGCTGTCCAGAGCGAGCGGAGCCGAACGGGGACGGCCNCAAGCAGAGCCGATCAGAGCGAGCCGGGCCGGCTGGAACAAGCGGGGGCCTACGGGGGCGGCCGGGAGCCAGTGGGGCTGGCCAGAGCAAGCAGAGCTGGCGGGAGCGAGCGGGGTTGACCAGAACAAGGAAGGATAAATAAATAAATAAATAAATAAATAAAATAAAGGCGTGTGCCACCACACTCAGGTCAATAAATCTTAAAGAAAGAAAGAAAGAAAGAAAGAAAAGACAGCCGGGTGTGGTGGCGCACGCCTTTAATCCCAGCACTCTGGAGGCAGAGTTCGAGGCCAGCCTGATCTACAAAGTGAGTTCCAGGACAGCCAGAGCTGTACAGAGAAACCCTGTCTTGAAAAACAAACAAACAAACAAACAAAAAAAAAAAAAAAGAAAGAAAGAAAAATCAAACCACTGCCTGGCACACAATAGTTTTTCCCCTCTTTCTATTTTCTTTTAAAAAGATTTATCTATTTATTTAATGTACATGCGTACACTGCAGCTGTACAGATAGATGTGAGCCTGCATGTGGTTGTTTGGAATTGAATTTTAGGATCTCTGCTTGCTCTGGCCAACCCCACTCGCTCCTCTTCAAAGATTTATTTATTATTATAAATAAGTACACGGTAGCTGCCTTCAGACGTACCAGAAGAGGGCATCAGATCCCATCACAGATGGTTGTGAGCCACCATGTGCTTGCTGGGAATTGAACTCAGGACCTCTGGAAGAGCAGTCAGTGCTCTTAACTGCTGAGCCATCTCTCCAGCCCTCCTTTTCTTTTCTTTTCTTTTTTTTAAAGATTTATTTATTTATTATATGTGAGTACACTGTAGCTGTCTTCAGACACCCTAGAAGAGGGAGTCAGATCCCATTACAGATGGTTGTGAGCCACCATGTGGTTGCTGGGAATTGAACTCAGAACCTTCGGAAGAGCAGTCAGTGCTCTTACCAGCTGAGCCGCCATCTCTCCAGCCTTCCTTTTCTTTTCTTAACTGCTCAGAAAAATACCTAGAAGGAAAGGTTTAAATAATCTATCATAAAGCTATTGATAAAAAATTGACCAAACAGAAAACCAGAAATGATCTTTTACTGTTCAGATCTTTTAAGAAGCACAGACTTCTTCCCCTAGGTTTTGAACTCCTGCTGCTCCAGGCTCCACCTCCCAAGTGCTGGCTGGGATTACAGGAGTGCATGCACCAAGGCATATCTGGGCTCTTTTCAACACACCACTTCCAAGATATGCCTAGAGATTATCCAGGAAGTGCACAGGCACTAATTTCTTGATTGTAGCCATACATCTACCAGAAAACCTTAGGTCTTTTGAAACTATTCCAAAAATGCTGACATGATTCCTAACACAAAACTGGAGAGGTTACCCTATGTTCTAGCATGACTCATTTTTCAAAAAACTTTTTTATGGTATTGGAACATAACTCAGTGGTAGATAAGTTACACGTGTGCAAGGTCCTCAGTACCACACACCGAAATGAGTTCCATATTTCATATACTGCTTTTTTAATAAAAATATTTTCGCTGCCTGTGGGCAAGCACCTGCTTTCGTGGGTCCCTGCCATTTCCCTCATTTGTAGCTCAGAGGACAATTCTGTGAAGTCAGTTCTTTCTTTCTACCTTTACGTGGACCCTGAGACTTACACAGCAAGAACAAACCACTTTCATTGGATGAGCCCTGCCTTACACATGTTCTTCCATAGCCTCCCAACTCACACTAAAGACCCCATTACAAGGCACCAAGTGGCCCTTTCACCCTTTCTTGACTCCCCTGGTGGCCAAGGAAGGCCTTAAACTCCTGATCTTCCTGTTTCCGCTCCCAAGTTCTAAGATTACAGGTACAGGAATGCCATCAAGCCCAGCCCGAATTTCTATGGTAGGGATTGAATCCAGGGGTGTGCAGTGGGCTAGGCAAACATTCTACCAACTAAGTTACATCTCCAGGGACCCTTTTTTTTTCTTCCACATTTGACCTGGTCACTCTAGACTTCTACCCTACTTATCCCAGCAACTCCACTTTTAGACAAGGTCAAGAAAATGCCTGACCCCTCACCCCTAGACGGATTCAACAAATCTCTTCCCCGCTAGCACACCGTGAGCTGCCCAAATCCCCGGTTCAAGTTTACTGGAAGTTACTTCTTCGTAACTCTGGCAAGAGAAACTTCTCTGATAGTGGCAACTGGACCCAATATCCTCAAGTTACTTTTCTCTCTCTTTCCTCCAAGTGCTACGGGGATTGCTTTGCGATTGCCACCGTGTCCGCTTTCTCAGGTTACATTTCTAAACCTCGAAGAGTACGAAGTCGTGGTCCCTGCCACGCACACCGAAAAGCACCTGTCCCCCTTATGGACGTCCCAAAGTTTTCTTTCTCCCGCCCAACTCCAGAGTCCCTCGTTCGGGTCAGACGCTCTCGGTCCAGTTCTTGAAAAGCTGACCCTCCCCGCTGGCTCCGCTCCTCGCGAACCACTAGACTCTCGGGCTCTGGACTCGCTGCCCCGCCCTCTCCACACTCCCGCAGCCCGCGAACTCTGCGCGGGAAGCGGAGCCGGAGGGCGCTGGGCCCGGCCCCAACTCCTCGGTCTCCGCTCTTCCGTTAGCGGCCCGCGCTCGCCCGCGGCCTCCCGCCGTCGCCGCGTCCCCTCCCCGGCCCCCCCCCTCCAGCCCGCCTCTTCACCTCGTAGCAGCGCCCGAGAGTCCGAGAGGAATCGGTGCCGCGCTACTCGCGCGTTGCGTCGGGCGGTCCGAGGGGAGTAACGCGCCCAGAGGAGCAAACAGCCGTGCGGCCACAAGTCGACCGTCCCGCTGAAGCGGCGTACCGCAGACTCCACTAACGGCCCTCCCCTCAGCCGAACAAAAGAGCCTCTCACTCTGCGCGGCCCGCCGCCTACACTGCGCAGACGCGACGACCCGCCGCAGGGCACCTTGGGATTAAGAGTCGGCCAAAAACTACAAATCCCAAAGTACCGCGCGGATCCGGCGCCGCCCACCTCCACTTTTAAGGGTTGTAGGGAGTTTTCATAGTTTTGTTTTCTTTTTTGACTGGAAAGGCGAAGTCGACTATTATTTAGAACACATAACTCTACAGTCTAGGAAATTATTGGGTCATGGTGGGGTTTGTTTGTTTAATAACAGGGTACGCAGCCCAGCTGGCTTCGAACGTGGCCTTTTTTTAAAAAGATTTATTTATTTATTATATTTAAGTACACTGTAGCTGTCTTCAGACACACCAGAAGAGGGTGACAGATCTCATTTTGGATGGTTGTGAGCCACCATGTGGTTGCTGGGATTTGAACTCAGGACCTTCAGAAGAGCAGTCAATGCTCTTAACCGATGAGCCATCTCACCAGCCCATTCGTGGCCTTTCTTTTGCTTCAAATGTCAGAGTGCTGGATTCCAAGCGCTGCTAGGATTCCTTGCGCAGTCTAAAAAATTAGGACACGCAGGTTTGGAAACTAACCCGTTGATGTTTGGTCTGTTTGCGTTTAAAAGCAAAATCTTGTATTCGTCACCTGAGATTTATCAAATCACTTTCAATAATGTCCAGCAATCTTAACTATTATCGTCACCTGACTGAGGTTCCTACCTCTCTCTCAGCTTGAATCACTATTCAGAAAGATTAACGGTCACCATCGACATTTTCTGGATTTTCTTTTTTTCTTTCCCCCCCTCCTTCCTTCTCTATTTATTCTTGTTTTATTTTTAGTTTTTGGTTCTGTTGAGTGGACAGGGTCTCAAGGAATTGCTTAAACTCCTGATCTACCTGCTTTCACTTCCCAAATGCTGAGTTTTACAGTCATGGGCCACCACATGCAAAGTTTTCCCTTTATTGTCCTTGTCAGTGGACTTTCATGGGGATTGACTTATATGGGGATTTCTCCATCTCTGTGAACATCCTTTATCAAACTAGTCTAGAGAAACGGAATTAAGCAAAAACCACGGTTGGGCTGTCATTCTTGAAGACGGGTGCTAGCTCTGATTCAGCTAGGTTGCTGCTAATTGTTGAGCTAGGGACTCCAGTAAGGACAGGCACCTCATATGACTCGACACTCAATAAAGTCCTTGGTGTTTGTTTCTAGCAAGCACATGGTCATGTTTTGACTCTCAGTATTTATTGGTAAAAATTCATTGAATATGTGATTCAGTGAATAAATGAGATGTCCAACTGATAATAGAACTGATCCAGCTTTCCAAGGCCGGATTCAAGCCTCTTAATCCTAGGAATAGAGACTAAGAGGAGGATTGCTGAGAGTCTAACAGCAGCTTAGACTATGTGGAGAGTACCAGTCCAGCCTAGGTTACAGAGTGAGAGCTTGTTCCAAAACAAACAAACAAACAAACAAACAACCCTGAAACAGTGAAAACTTTCCTGTTCAAAAAACTGAGACAAAAGAAAAAGAGGGTTAGTGTCACAATGCCATACAAAAATCAAGTCAAAAGAGACCGACTCTTCCTGAAAATACTTGGGTCGAGCATCCAAAACCAGGCGGCAAGCCACCCGTTCTGGATGCCTTTAAGCCATGTGAGGAGAAGGCAGAGAGAAAGAGGGAAACCAGGTGCAGCAACCAAGATGGCAAAACATTAAAAATGGGGTAGGAAGGTAACCAAAATGGCTGAGAAGAGCCTCTGTGGGAAGGGCAGCCCAAGCCCTGGTCTAAAGAGTTCCGGGATAACAAGTCGGAACTGATGCTAGGAGGATCTGGCGGCCAGGTCGGCTTTGATTTGTTAAATAGGTACTTCAGCCTTTTGTCTCCTGACTAGAGACGTGCGGCTTGGCTCCAGCCAATCTATCAAGTTCTCCACTAGAAATGGGAATTGGTATCCCAAATATATTGCATCTCTAATGATCAAATCAAATGCTGGTATTCCTCCATATTAAGCTGAATTCCACTCTCCATGTAAATGCTCTGGCCTTGAGCTTCCAGAAGACCCCAGCAGCACCCTCGTGGTTGCTAACAATTGTAACTCCAGGGCATCTGACACTCTCCCACAGACGTACGTGTAGGCAAAACACCAAAGCACATAAAATAAATAAATTTGAGCAAAGAAAGGAATTCAGGGTGCCAAAACCTATGTTTGGTTTCTTCATAGGGAAACCACTATGCTAATCTGAAAATGGTGGTTTATGCTAATCTGAAAATCTGCCAAGAGTGACTCAAATTTACAAACCTAAGATTTCTGCTTAACAAAATCCATTTTGAAAATTGTTAAGAGATGGGATGTGAGCCGAGCATGGTGGCGCACGCCTTTAATCCCAGCACCTCGGGAGGCAGAGACAGGCGGATTTCTGAGTTCGAGGCCAGCCTGGTCTACAAAGTGAGTTCCAGGACAGCCAGGACTATACAGAGAAACCCTGTCTCGAAAAACTAAAAAAAAAAAAAAAAAAAAGAGAGAGATGGGATGTGATATGATGGTGTGATGGTTTGTAATCCCAGCACTCTGGAGGCAGAAGCAGGAAGACTGTCATAAATTCAGGGCCAGTCTGATCTAAGTCGTGAGGTCCAGGCAGCAGGGACCATATGAAACCAGAGGGGGATGGGGTGGGTAGTAGGATGGGGGTGGGGTGGAGAGTGGACAGGAGTTAGGAATTAAATCGCCTTGCTTCCCAGACTCTTTCCTTAAAGTAGCAGTGTGTTGTTGGGCAAGTTGGCAATCCCAGCACATGAATGTCTGAGACAGGAGAATGACGAGTTCAAAAGCCAGACTGGGCTATGGAGGGCAATGAGTGAGAACTCAAGAAAACAACAGCAATGCCGGGCGGTGGTGGCACACGCCTTTAATCCCAGCACTCGGGAGGCAGAGGCAGGCGGATTTCTTAGTTCGAGGCCAGCCTGGTTTACAGAGTGAGTTCCAGGACAGCCAGGGGAACACAGAGAAACCCTGTCTCAAAAAACCAAACCAAAAAAAAAAAAAAAAGAAAACAACAGCAAAGAAACAAAGAAACAAGTCACAGGAAGAGTAAAGAAAATGTGATGTTGCGGGGCAGTGGTGGCACACAGCTTTAATCCCAGCACTTGGGAGGCAGAGGCAGGTGGATTTCTGAGTTCGAGGCCAGCCTGGTCTACAGAGTGAGTTCCAGGACACCCAGGGCTATACAGAGAAACTCTGTCTCGAAAAACAAAACAAAACAAAAAACAAAAAAAAAGAAGAAAGAAAATGTGACGTTGCAAAAATAAGAAAGGAATCCAGCCGGGCGTGGTGGTGCACGCCTTTAATCCCAGCACTCGGGAGGCAGAGGCAGGCGGATTTCTGAGTTCGAGGCCAGCCTGGTCTACAAAGTGAGTTCCAGGACAGCCAGGGCTACACAGAGAAACCCTGTCTCGAAAAACCAAAAAAAAAAAAAAAAAAAAAAAAAAAAAAAAAAAAAAAAAAGAAAGGAATCCAGTCAAAGCCAGTCTCTGCTCTCTGTCCACAGAGAAACCCTGGGCAAGCTGCCTGGTCTCCAAACTCGTGAAAAAACCAAAAAAACCCTTTTTTTTTGTTTTTGTTTTTTGAGACAGTGTTTCTCTGTAGCCCTGGCTGTCCTGGAACTCACTTTGTAGACCAGGCTGGCCTCGAACTCAGAAATCCACCTGCCTCTGCCTCCCGAGTGCTGGGATTAAAGGCGTGCGCCACCACGCCCGGCCTTCCACTTTTTTTTTTAAAGATTTATTTTCGGGGGCTGGTGAGATGGCTCAGCGGGTAAGAGCACCCGACTGCTCTTCCGAAGGTGATAAGTTCAAATCCCAGCATCCACATGGTGGCTCACAACCATCCATAACGAGATCTGGCGCCCTGTTCTGGATTGTCTGAAGACAGCTACAGTGTACTTACATATACTAAATAAAATAAATCTTAAAAAAAAAAAAAAAAGATTTATTTTCATGTGTATGGTTAAGCACATGTGGACTATGTGCATACAGTACCCTCGAAGACCAGAAGAGGGAGCCAGATCTTAGGGGAACTGAAGTTAACTGATGGCTAAGAGCTGCCCTGTGGGTCCTGGGAATGGAGCCTGGATCCTTTGGAAGAGCAGCAGTCCTTCCTTCCTTCCTTCCTTCCTTCCTTCCTTCCTTCCTTCCTTCCTTCCTTCCTTCCTTCCTTCCTCCCTCCCTCCCTCCCTTCCTTTCTTCCTTCCTCCCTTCCTGTATGCTGTTTTACTGTAAGTGTATATAAAATAGTTAAACCTTGTGAAGCAGAAATCCATGACAAGTAGAAGATTGTACACTATATGTACACATATGAATATTTTCTAGAGAAGCTTCTGTTCAGCCTTCAGATCAGTCCTCTTGAATATTCACTGGTTCTTGAAAAGTGGTTTGGGAAGTCTCAAGGTATGTGACTAAAATGAGGAGCAGACTTTCTGGGGCCTGAGAGATTCGTGGTCTTGGCAGAGGGTCATGCGGAGCATCCTGCAGGCAGAGAGGTGCTTTGAGTCTGCAGCTGCCTCGGCAATCTTCACCACGGGGTTGAGCCTGGCCTCCGACTGCAGCTGCTGCCCTAGAAAAAGCCAACTCGGGGCAGCCATGTGACTGGGGGCGACAGGTTGGGGGATGGCAAGCTCAGCCCGGGGCTCTTCAGCCACTGTGTAGACCAGGCTGGCCCAGAACTTAGAGAAATGTGTCTGCCTTTGCCTTTGTTGGGTCTTTTAGTTTTGAGACAGGCTTTAGTTCCTAGCCTGGGCTAGCTTCAGACTTAGTGTAGCCAAGGTAGCTGATAGGTCTGAAACCCAGGGCTAAAGGCTGAGGTATCCCACGTACTACTCTAAACCTCTCTAGCCCAGGGGCTGGGCTGTCTTTCCTCCAGCTGCTCTTCCCTCCCATATATTCTAACTGTTTTTGTTACTGGGTCTTTTCTACCCTTCACTGTCCTCCCCCCCCCCCAAAAAAAAAATAAAGAGGGAAAAGAGATAGTTAATGAGTATTTGAGCACAGAGTTGGCCGTGTAAAGGATAATAGAAGTGTTTCCTTTCTTTTTTTTTTTTTTTTGGTTTTTCGAGACAGGGTTTCTCTGTGTAGCTCTGGCTGTCCTGGAACTCACTTTGTAGACTAGGCTGGCCTCAAACTCAGAAATCTGCCTGCCTCTGCCTCCCGAGTGCTGGGATTAAAGGCGTGCTGAAGTGTTTCCTTTTAAGCAAAAATTTTACCTTTGGAAATAGTGAGTCTGATAAGTTCCTCTGAGATCAGTGATGATATTAACATGATTGAAAAGGTTTTTATTTTATTTTATGGAATTGGAGAGGTGTCTCAGTGGCTAAGAACATTTGTTGCTCTTGCAAAGGACCTGAGTTTGGTTTACAGTGCTCATGTTGGGTGGCTCATAATAAGCTGTAACTCCAGCCCTAGAGGATCCAAAACTCTCTTCTGACTTCAGTGGACTTTAATCTATCTATCTATCTATCTATCTATCTATCTATCTATGTGGGCATATATACATATATATACAATACATATATATATATATGATAACACACACATATGGGATATATGTGTGTAAATGTATTCTCTCCCCACCCCATGTGTGTACCTGTGAAGAGTACAACTTGTGGGAATTAGTTCTCTCCTCCACTATGTGAACTCAGGTCACCAGGCTTAGTGGTAAATGCACTTAGCCACTGAGCTATCTCAGAAGCCCCTTATGTGATTATTTTAAGTTCGGGCCTGGAGAGATGCCTCAGAGGTTAGGAGCACTGGCTGCTCTTCCAGAGGTCCTGAGTTCAATTCCCATCAATCACACTGTGGCTCACAACCATCCCTGATGGGATCTGCTGCCCTCTTCTGGCCTGTAGGTGTACACGCAGCCAGAGCACTCATGTACATGAAATAAATAATAATTAAATGCATCAACATGGGAACCAGACAGGCTATATCACACTGTAGTCAGGTTGTTCTGGAAGTCACCGTGTAGCCCATGGTGGCTTCAAAGGTGAGGCAGTCCTCTGATGCAGCTTCCGGAGGAGTGCTGTGATTGCAAGCATGATCTACCACATCTGACTTTTGAGCTCATATTTTGGATACAGTTTCAGATTTTGTTTCGCATCCAACTTTTTTTTTTTTTTTCAAGACAGGGTTTCTCTGGCTGTCCTGGAACTCACTCTGTAGACCAGGCCGGCCTCAAACTCAGAAATCCGCCAGCCTCTGCCTCCCGAGAGCTGGGATTAGAGGCGTGCGCCACCACGCCCGGCTGCATCCAACTTTTAAAGAACCAATACTTGGAGGGATCTGGCAGTATAACTCAGTCTTTAAGAGGGTCTGCTGAGGGGGCTGGAGAGATGGTTCAGTGGTTAAGAGCAATGACTGCTCTTCGGGAGGTCCTGAGTTCAAATTCTAGCAACCACATGGTGGCTCACAACCATCCATGAGATCTGACGCCCTCTCCTGATGTGTCTTTAGACAGCTACAACATACTTAAATATAACAATAAATAAATAAATCTTGGCCCCTGATTCAGCTTCTTGCCATGTCTTCTCACAAGACTTTCCGAATCAAGCGATTCCTGGCCAAGAAACAAAAGCAAAATCGTCCTATTCCTCAGTGGATCCGGATGAAAACTGGTAACAAAATCAGGTACAACTCTAAGAGAAGACACTGGAGGAGAACGAAGCTGGGTCTGTAAGAATTCATTCACATAATGGCAAGATTGAGGATTTATACCGAATTGTCATCAATCAGTTCTACCAGATGGATTTCAACATTTTAAACCTGGAGATTTGCTCATGTCTTAAATAAATTAGGATGCTTGTCCAATAATAAAATATTGAACCTTTCAAAAATAAATAAATAAATAAATAAATAAATCTTTAAAAAAAAGATCGTGTGCAGCTCTTGCATAGGATCAGGGTTTCCCCAGTACCTGCATTGAGATGAATAACTCTAGTTCCAGGGGATCTGACATCCTCTGTAGTACAGCCACTTTAAGCTTATCCCCAACTAGTTTACAAATAAATGGAACTTGGGCTATGGTTATTTTATTACAATTACGGGAGGGAGTGTAATCTACTCTTCTAACTGCTGGCCTGGCTGCCTCCCTAGTGGTGTACCCCAGATATTTGCTGTTTCTCCTGGCCACGTGCTCATGGCCCATCTCCTCTCATGGCGGCTTCCTCCTCCTCTTTCCTTTCTCTTCTCCCTCCCAACCAGGTAACTCAAATCCCAATTACCTCTAATCCCTCCAGTAATTGGTTGTAGCTAATTTCATTTAACCAATAGTTTGAAGTCAAGGAACAAAGTTTGCACAACAAAAGCTTGTTTAACTCGCAGAGTCCTTGTAGGTCCCGACTTTCCGGTATAGAATTTAGCATTACAATACATAGCACCCTACCACCTACCAAACTCTCAACAATCCCCTTCTGTCCTCCTTAGGTACCTACCTGCACACACAAGTAGTACATACACACCTGTGCTCCAGCGAGCACGGGGACACACACACACACACACACACACACACACACACCCCTTTACAAAGAAATCAGCACTTGTCAGCTGGGCATGATGGTGCACCTATAGAACCAGGATTGTGCATTTTCCATTGGAGGTAATCCTGGTCTACATAGTTAGTTCTGGGCCATCCAGGTTGGATAACAAGACTTCATCTCAAAATGAAAGCAGAGACAGAGATGGAGAGGGGGAGCACTATTTGATGTTTTGTTATAGTAAAGGAATATTCCCGGTTGCTGGAGAAAGCTAAAAATAGCCCTTTTCCCACAATAACATTTGTTATTCTTCATCTACGAAAACAATAGAGCATGAAAGAGAAATGAAAGAGCAAATAAGAATCTAGCTGTCTCATTCTAAGCCAGATACTAAAGAGACTTACCAAAAAAAAAAAAAAAAAAAAAAGAAAAGAAAAGAAAAAAGAAAGAAAAAGCTGGGCGTGGTGGCGCACCCCTTTAATCCCAGCACTCGGGAGGCAGAGGCAGGCAAATTTCTGAGTTCGAGGCCAGCCTGGTCTACAAAGTGAGTTCCAGGACAGCCAGGGCTGTATAGAGAAACCCTGTCTCAAAAACAAAACAAAACAAAACAACCCCCCCCCAAAAGAGACTTACAAAATCATAACACAGACCTGTTCTTCTTGCTTTTTGGTCTTTGAAAATATAGATTATAAAATGTTAATCGGCAATCCTTTATCATTTTCATTTTTATTTTGTAATTCTTTTTTTTTTAAGATTTACTTATTATTATACACAAATACACTGTAGCCGACTTCAGACACACCAGAAGAGGGCACCAGGTCTCATACAGGTGGTTGTGAGCCACCATGTGGTTGCTGGGATTTGAACTCAGGACCTTCAGTGCTCTTCAGTCAGTGCTCCCTATTTTGTAATTCTTTAACTGTATCTATTTACGTATCCTTAGGGTCTAGTTTTATGCCTATGAGTGTCTTATTGCACGTTAAGTGTCCCTCATGAGTGTAGGGCCCATAACGGTGTCAGAATGCTGGATGAGAGCCATCATGTGGGTTCTGGGCACTGAACCCATGTCCCCTGCAAGAACAAGTGCTCTTAACTGATGTGCCATCTCTCCTGCCTCAATCTCTCAATTTTTATTTCTAAGTCAGTGATTTCTACATTAGCAAAAGCTATTAAATGTCCCTATGATTTTAAAAGTTTGTGTAAAAGGATCCTAAGACCAAAGGCCTGAGAAATTCTGTTTTGAATTACATAATATCCATCTGGATCCGTAACTACCACTGTATTTTGCACTGGCTCTACAAACATTTAGGAGTAGTTCAAGTCAGTGTAGTAGAGGGTTTTCATCAGACCCACACTCTTTATTAGAGCCCATACGTTTTTTAAGGGGAGTTGGGATTAGAGAAATGACTTTGAGGTTGAGAGTACTTTCTGCTCTTGTATAGGTGCAGGGTTCTTAGTTCCTAACACTCACACAATGGTTCCAACTACTAACTCCAGTGCCAGGAGATCTAAGACCCTCATCTGGCCTCGGAGGGTTTCAGGTAGACACGTGGTGCACATCCATATTTATAGGCAAAACACTCAGCTACAAGAAATAAAAATAAATATTTATTTTTGATGTGTGTATGCCTCAGATCCATTGAAGTTGGAGTTGCAGGAATTTGTGAGCTGTGTGAATTTGGGGGTTCTGAACTCATCTTCTGAAGCCATTTCTCACCTCCGGTTTTGCAGTTTTTGAGGCAGGGTCTTAGGTAGCCCAAGCTAGCCTGAAACTCACTACGTAGTTGTCGTTGGCCTTTTCACCGGCTTTTTCTTGCTCACTAACTGTAGGACTCTGCTTTGGGCTTGACAACAGTTGAGTTGTCAACTTTCTCATCTGGTGTTTGCTGGGATAACCTGTGGGCTTTCCAAATCTGACTGGCAGTGCCCTTGACATTTTAGATGGGGAACTTCAACCTCTGAGGTTCAAACCCGGACTTTCGAGATCTTCGAGAGCTTCGTCAGGCTTCAGGAACGCGAGAAACCACCCACACTTCTGTTTAACACCCTGTAGACGCTTGGGATCCCAAGATGCTGTCGTCGGCCTTTAAAGACGTTCCCTGAGCGCTGATTGGCCCGCCTGACGGCGGTGGGCGGGACGCGGCACCGGAGTGGACTTCGCGGGGTCTCGGTCTTTGCGCTCCGCCTCACGCGCCCCCTAGCGATTTCCGGAAAGATGCTGATTTCAGCTCAGGCCTGGGAGGGGCGGAGAGCCTCCGCTGACCGGCGATCGCCACTGAGAGCCCTGGTCTGCAGGGGTGGGGCGACCGGGACACTCAGGATTGGCCCATCGGGAGCCG
Source organism: Mus minutoides (assembly GCA_902729485.2). Lineage (NCBI taxonomy): Eukaryota > Metazoa > Chordata > Mammalia > Rodentia > Muridae > Mus > Mus minutoides. The sequence continues at coordinate 787,089 of LR753377.1, forward strand.
CCTCCCGTCGTGCACCGGGGCACCGGCGACTCACCCGGAAGGAGAAGCCGGGATCGGACTATATGGTGAGGTGCTGGTGGTGTCGCTGTGGAGAGCTGCTGCTGCTCTCAGGTGAGGGGGCGTGGGCGGGGCCGCGGCTCGTAGGTGCTGCTTGGGAATGGGATGCCGGCTCGAGCCGTGGTGGTGGCATTTGAGTGATGGCTTCGGTTGACACGCTAGGGAAGGGGCTGTCTTACCTCCCGGTGTGAAAGTGAGGGCTTGCCGGGACCCAAGAAGAATGGAATGGCTTTTCAATATACCTTGAAAATAGTCTTTCCGTCCCGATTTAGCCGGGAAAAAAGAAGGACCATTGGGCTGGTTTCCATCTGAGTTTGCTAAAGAATGGAAAGGAGTGGCCGGAGTCAGAGTTAGGGATGTCTACCCAAGTGGCCGGCAGTGGAAGGAAATGGCATATATTTTTCCCAGATACTGGAAACTATGTTCTTCCTTTGTTACTTGCAGGTGAAAGGAGTGGGTTACCGACTGAAACATGAGAACAGCTGTTTGATGGACAGGACAGGTTGTCTGTCCGGCGGAAGAGCTTCCTCGAACACCTGTGGGTACTTAGGAAGGCGAGCGAGGTTTTTTGAATTGCTGTCTGTTGACACCTAAGGCTCAAGAACCAGTAAGGAGGGGCGGGAGGGAGGCTCCTTGGTGCAATCTTTTTTACAGCCTGATGTATTTTTAACGTGTCCCTTGAAGTAGTTTTAAGTGGCGGAGAAAATGAGAAGGCTTTGAATTGCTCCCCTGAATTAGCAGCTGTGAGCTTTACAGTGCGTCAAACTTTGTACACACCAAACCCCTTGGCGCTTTCCCGGGATTGTTGGTGCTGGTACTGCCGAGGGAAGCCAAGAGGGCTTCAGATGGGATGGAAAAGGCCCCGGAAATTTAGTTAGCATGGAGTAAGTTTCCTAACCTTTGGAGGTTACTTCATTCTGCCCTTCCTTAATGGATGCACAGATCCACCTCTTCAGAAGGGTCATAGAGCTGAAGAACGGGCTGCTTCTCCAGGAATAGGACTGAGCTCCATTTTCTTCCCAAGAGTGGTGTCGTTGGAAGGACAGTGATGGAGAGCAGTGGTTGTTGGAAACGGAGTCTGCTTTTTGCAGTTTCAGTGTCTTAGGGAAACTGCCCACCAAAACCTTCTTAGTGCCCCTTACACTTAACCTTGAGCCTACAGAGTCCCAGGAGACTTGGAATGTCCTAAAAGACAGACAGCTTATAGCTTATAGTTTGTTTCTATATGACATTAGCTCCAAAACAAAGGAGAAAAACTTCCACATGGGGGTGCTGCAGGCCCCTAGCAAATTCTTTACATCAAATGTCCGATGAACAGTTAGTTATTGAACTGGAGTCTTGAATTTCACAGACTTTTTCAGGCAGAGTGGTGTTATCTCCCCTAAGTCATCTTTTCTGTTGTACTACAAACACAAACCAAACCAACCAACCAAACAAACAAAAAAACCACTTAAGAATATTTAACTTTGTGTTCTTCTGCTGGCAGTTTAGCAAGTGCCTAAGAGGAGAAGAGAGGGGGGGAAATCCCAGCAGGCTAATAGTCACAGAAAGCCTGTTGGTTTTGGTCACAGATCTTTGTTTCCGTCTGGGCTGTTGGTCTGGGTTATTGGGGAATTGAGAGTTCCTGCCTTTCAGTTTAGGGCCTCTTGGAGGTGGTGACTGCTGCGGATGAAAAAAATCAGACTGTCAGCAAGAATACTGTTTATTATGGTGTTGAAATCACAAAACCTTGGGTTTGCTCCACAGTTCAGCTCTGTTTTTTTTATCTGCCATGCAGCTTTGTCCCTGCATGCCATGTCTGTCTGTAGAGAGACCTTCTGGGATATTGGGAAGAATTGCAAAAGCTGTTTGCTTTGCTAATTTCATGCCGTAAACGAGTTTCCCTTCCTTTGAAACATTAGCCCTATGTTAGCAAAACATAAAATAGACGGAAGCTCATTATGCACTCTGCTAATGGTAAGGCAGAACTAATAAGAGAATGTGTTTAAAATTAATTGTGGGACTGTAAAAAACGAGTGGGTGTGCGGATGGGCATGGGAGGAGGAGAGAGGGAGAGCTTAGAGAGTCTTGTTTTCCCAGGAGCCAGCCCGCATCATTTGTTGGCAGTACATATTGGCTGGAGTCAGTTTTCATTTCAAGGTAAATTGGAAAGGGAAATTAAACCTTATTGTTCTGCTCTTAAGAGAGAGGAAGGGGGTGGAGGCGGCAGCCAGGGTGGCTGCAGTTGGAGCGGCTCTAGGAGTAACAAGATTAGTGCTGTATTTTAACAGAAGGTGACATCATGGGCCCCTTTGGAATCCAGTAACCCTGTGCTCCAGCCTTCATGGTCCCCGTGTTGGAGTGGGCGATGTCGCTGTATGCATAAACTACCACACTGGGGGAAATAAGTGGCTTAGGCTTAAATGAATCTTTACAAAGGAGCGTAATGCATCCTGAGTTGACCTGAGAAGCTGTGGGGTGCTTGGGCAGAGGTACAAACCGGATGGCACGGCAGGATCGAAACTGATTGTAGTGGTTGGCTCCAGGTCTGGAGAGCTAGCTGGTCGGGGAAGGTGGTAAACTATAGCTGGACTCTTCACTTGGGTGCACCTGTATGGAAGTGGCTTTGGTTAGCAAGGCGAAGAAAGATTGGTATTTGTAAGGAATTAGTTGTCTCTAAATTAACCAGGAGGGGGTGCTGGTAGGCTCCTTTTCAAAGCTCTCTTCCACAAGATTGTTAAGCCACAGTTCTTGGGCAAAAGTTTTACAGTGAAACCTACCTGCCTCTCTGGCCACAACACACTCTCCTCATGCCCCTAGGAGGCACATTCCCCAGGGCTTTTAGCTTTCGGCTAAGTAATGTGGGGTTCCCCCCTTCCTCTTTCAGGTTTCACACATAATTGGGGTTGGGGGAAAGTTACCTATCTGGATTTCCCCAGGGGACATCTATTAAAAGCTTTGGGGGTTTTGCTCTGAGAGAACCTAGTGAGGACATGCTAACTGCTTCTTCCCACATCTGCTCCTCCACCTCAGATGTTCTCTTCCGATGGGCTTTTGGTGTAGGATGTTGGAGAACCAAGACCTGGAGGTAAGCGGGGTCTCCAGGTGGGTAAGAGTCGGAGGGCCACTTAGGAGGAGGGGACACAGACTGGGCAGAGGTGGCGCTCGCCTTTAATCCCAGCACTTAGGAGGCAGGTGCAGGCCGATTTCCAAGTTCAAGGCCAGCCTGGTCTTCAGAGTGAGTCCCAGGACAGCCAGGGCTATACAGAGAAACCCTGTCTCGGAGGAAAAAAAAAAAAAGAGGAGGGGACACAGCTGACAGAGCATCGTCTGCAGTGCTTTCTCCCCATTAATACTCTTGGTGTTTCTCATGGGCTCACATTAAAGCTAGGAAAAGGAAAAGAGTAGCAAGTGTATGTGCGGAGAAGGGAGCCTCCAATTTGACTAACTCTTCCACTGGTTGGTACATATACACATATATACATATATATAATATATTTACATATATACATATAATACACACACACACACACACACACATATAATAATGCTTTGTTCTTATCTGTCCACCTTTTCCCCATGCACATTAATCTCAGGGCCTTGCAAGTACTCAGCTCTGGCATTGAGCCATGTATTTATATCCCTAGCTCTCTTTTATCTTTATTTATTTATTTATTGAGAGAGTATCACTATATAGTCCTGTTTGGCCTAGAACTTGCCATGTGGACCCAGCTGACCTTCAGCTTGATGGCAATCCTCCTGCCTCTTCCTGAGTGTTGGGATCACAGGGGGGAACCATTGTCCATAGCCCATTATTGATTGATTGGTTGGTTGGTTGGGTCTCACCAAGTCCCTCAGGTAAGGCCTTGAACTTTTGATTCTCCTGCCTTAGCCTTCCAAGGTAGGATTACAGGCCTACACTGTAATATTCTGGAGAAGAGGGAATTTCATTTCTTGATCATGTTCTCTCTTTAGCACAGTGCCTGATATGTGCCGGTAATCAGGAAATGCTTGTTGGCCGAATTGAGAAATGACTGAAAGTTGGTACTAAGGAACTCTGGGAACTGCTGTGTGGTCAGAGCTGCCTTGCAAGCTGGGTGTGGTGCCTCATTGATCTCAACACTGAGGAGGCAGCCGGGCGAGAGCTGCCATAGGCAGTCTACCTAGTGAGCTCCTGCCAGCAGGACTCCAAAGCCAAAACCAAACAACATTCTCTCTGTGGGGCTGAGCTGAACTGAAGTTGAAGGAGCATTTGTTTGTTTGTTTGTTTTCTAACCTGCAGGAGGTGATCACAGTGCGAGTTCAGGACCCCAGGGTGCAGAATGAAGGCTCCTGGAATTCCTACGTGGACTATAAGATATTCCTCCATGTGAGTCAGGCTTCGGTGATGGGGTCAGCTGCAGGGCTGTGCTGAGGTAAAAAATGGTTTGTGGGTGTTTCCGACAGAATATTTACAAGAAGGAGTGGGGAGAGGTGACACAGAATGGCTTCCAGGTGCCTGGTGGCATCTTGGTCGGGGACCCAGTAGCCTGATAATCCGTTCCCTTAGGGTGGCGGTGGTGAACTCATGAGGGACTAAGGCTTTTCCGGATTTCTCCCCTAGACGAACAGCAAGGCCTTTACCGCCAAGACGTCCTGTGTGCGGAGGCGCTACCGTGAGTTTGTGTGGCTGAGGAAGCAGCTGCAGAGGAACGCCGGCTTGGTGTGAGTTTGCTCTCGGGCCTGCTCAGGTCTGAATGGATCTGGGGGTGATCACAAGGGAGCTAGGATTTAGAGGGAGAAGAACTTAGAGCGGGGCAGGCAGAGGAGTTTGAGAAATGGCTTGCACTCGTGAGTTTACGTCAGTGAAAGGAAGCCAGTAGTTCTTGCACCGTTCATGCCACATGACCTAGCAAAACCGTATGAACGGGAAAAAAAGTGAACACACACATACTCCCCTCCTCCCACAAAGCAATTAAAAAAAAAGTTCTATATGCTTTATAACAGAAGCTGAGAACGTTTAACAGTAACTTGCCACAGCTCACCTCAGTTTTAGAAAACTCTGGGGCTGGAGTACTCTTTTGGTTTAGTTTAGTTTAGCTTTGTTTTCTGAGATAGAGCCGGTGTGTTTAGCTCCAGCCTGGCCTCAAACGCCCCAGATTCTCGCCTGAGCCCACAGAATAGCTGAGATCATAGCACGTGGCAGTGTGTCTGACTCGGAGTAGTTCTAATTCATAGGAACCAACCCAGCAGTCTGCATCTCACTGTGTGGACTTGGGGAGGTGGATGTCGGTCAAAGGGTTGCTGTAAAGCATGAGCTGAGATCAGATCCTTTGCACCCACGTAGAAAGCCCCTGATCCCAGTGCTGAGAGAGAGAGACAGAGACAGGGCTTGATAGGCAGCTAGGCGAGCTAACAGGTGGGTTCTGGGTTCGGTAAGAGACTGACTTTCAGCAATGAAGTGAAGGTGATTGGGGCAGACACCCTGTATCAACACTGGGCTCCCACACTATATGTATGCACACGCTCCCCCACACTAGTGCTCCCTCACACCAGTGCTCCCCCACACCAGTGTGGAGCACAGAGGCAGGAGAGCAGGTGGAGTGGAGCAGGCCTGAAATCCTCCCACCTAGGAAGCAGAGAGAGGATTACTGCAAGTTCTAGGCCAGCCAGGGCAATAGCATGTCAGGGCATGTGTCAGAAAGTTCCCGAAGGGGCTGGAGAGATGGCTCTGTAGTTAGCACTTGCTGCTCTTGCAGAAGACCTGGGTTTGGCCAACCCCACATCAGGTTGCTCACAACTGCCTGTGATTACAGTTCCAGGAGATCTGATTCTCTTCTGGCTTCTGTGAATACCACATGGTACACCCAACACCAAGCAAGCATGAACACATAAATAAAAAGTAAGAGACTGCCGGGTGTGGTGGCGCACGCCTTTAATCCCAGCACTTGGGAGGCAGAGGCAGGCGGATTTCTGAGTTCAAGGCCAGCCTGGTCTACAGAGTGAGATCTAGGACAGCCAGGGCTATACAGAGAAACCCTGTCTCAAAAAACCAAAAAAAAAAAAAAAAAAAAAGTAAGAGACTAAGAGCTTCCCCCAACCTCCAATAAAAAAAAGAACTAAAAAGCAAGTAATGCTGGAAGTGGGCCTACTAGGTGGAGTGCTGTGAGGCTACAAGTGGGCCTACTAGGTGGGGTGCCGTAGCAGCATGGGTTTGGAATCAGAGACCTGGGTGCTAGCTTTGTGATGTGACACTGGAGTTTCATGTCCCCTTTCTAGTTTTCTAAAAGGAGGACACTAATACCTTTCTCATGGGGTTTTTAGGAGGATTTAATGCCATGTTTGTGGACATTTACTGCAAAGTGCCTGCCATAGAGCATATCATCAATCAGTGTTAGCTCTGTCTGGCCCCTTTACCAAAAGACAGCTATATTAACTGGCCCTCTTCCTCAGGGATTCTTTTGGGTGGGGCTGGGGTTATGTTTCATTTACCTTGGGTTTTACATTATGATTCCACAGGCCTGTTCCGGAACTTCCTGGGAAGTCCACTTTCTTTGGCGGCTCTGATGAGTTCATTGAGAAGCGTCGTCAGGGTCTCCAGCATTTTCTTGAAAAGTGAGTGGACATTATGGCCAGCCCTCCATTGTGGTGGCGAGCCCACAGATTTTTACTTGCGCCCTCCCATCTCCAGTGCTCGGTGAAGCCAAAGCCCAGCTGGGATGGGGACGGGGGACGGGAGGGGAGGCTGCTGTCTCGCTCGCCATCCTGCGGTGTTCTCTCTGTTGCCGCAGGGTCCTGCAGAGCGTGGTTCTTCTGTCAGACAGTCAGTTGCATCTCTTCCTCCAAAGCCAGCTCTCGGTGCCCGAGATTGAAGCCTGTGTCCAGGGCCGGGGCGCCATGACGGTGTCCGGTGCCATTCTTTCCTATGCTATGTCCAACTGTGGCTGGGCCCAGGAGGAGAGGCAGAGCACCTCCCACCTGGCTAAAGGAGACCAGCTCAACAGGTAGGGGCTGCTAGGCACCCAGTGGCATGTGACACCCACTGGGATGCCTGTGTATGGGGGAAAGAAATGTCATGGTGTTGGGACCCTTGGAAAGGCCTGGTTCTCTTTCTTGAATGGGAAGCTAGAGGTCTTGTTGAAACTCAGAGAGAAAGAAGGGGAAGACTTGAGCTCAGAGACGTAGGTGTCTAAATTGTCAATTTTAGAACATTTTGCCCTCCCTCCCTCCTTCTCTCCCTTCCTCCCCCCCCTTTCTTCCCATCCTTCCTTGGTAGGCTCTCATGGTGTAGCCCCAGCTCTATGGACCTACTCAATATGTAGCTACTTGCTGTGTAGACCAGGCTTGTCTCAAACTGACAGAGATCTGCCTGCCTCCTGAGTGCTGGGATGAAAGGTGTACACCACCATAGCAGGCTCTTTTTAAAAATTAATTAATTATTGTAGTTCTGGGTGGGAATGAAGCCTGGGACTTCACTTGTGTTTATGTGTTCTACCTCCAAGCTACGTCTTCAGCTCTTAGACCATGCTCCTATTCTAAATGAAGCAACGGTACATCAGTGAGCAGCGGCTCTCCGTTGCCCCTAGTAACCATAGTGTACTTTTTGTCTGGATCTGCCTGTTCTGGACATTTCAAACACACAGTCATATGGCAGGTGGTTTTGTGTATTCAGGATAATGCTTTACATTTTTTGTTTTTTTTTTAGAGGCAGGTTTCTCTGTGTAACCCTGGCTGTCCTGGAACTCACTCTATAGATTAGGCTAGTCTTGAAATTAGAGATCTGCCTTCCTCTGCCTCCTGAATGCTGAGAGATTCAAGGTATGTGCCACCACTACCTGCTGCTTTAGATATTTTTTAAAAATCACATTTTAATTTGTTTTGAGAGAGTTTGTATGTTTGCATATGTGTGGTCATGGCATATATGTGGAGATCAGGGGACAGCTTGTTGGTCACCTCTCCTCTCCTGCCATGGGTCCTGGGATTGAAGTCAGTCATCAGGCTTGGCAGCAGGTCCTTCCACCCACTGAGCCACTCGGTCGGCACCAACGTGTCTCCGTACTTCTTCTGTTTCTATGGCTGAATACTTCAGTGGATGGACATGGGATCTGTTCATCTATCTATGCCTGTCTCTCCATTTTTATCATCTAGTCACGCCTGTCTTTCCTTTCCTCTCTCTCTTCTTCCCAGTTGCTGCTTTCTTCCAAGATCAGGGCGGAGGAACTCCCCTTCACCACCTCTCAGTGAAGAGAAGGAACATTTAGAGACGTGGGCTCCAGTGATCGACTCTGAGGGCCCATCCTCAGAAAGCCCCAAGCTGCTGCCCAGCTCCTCCTCGCCTGCCTGCTGTGATCCTGCAAGACCAGATGAGGAACTCTCTGTGTCCCAGCCTGCGATAAGGGCTGTGGCAGCGGACCATGCTGGGCCATTGGAGCCTGGTCAGCTAGACACAGCGTGGGACAAGTGAGCAGTGGCTGATCTCTCTGTTCTCCTGGGTAGCGGAGAAGATGCAGGCCACGGTCACATACAGGAGGGATTGGGGATAAGGCAGGTGTAGGGCAGGTCAGGCCGTTGAACATCTTCCACTCAAATCTGCTCAGGTTTGTTACACAGAGGTTGTGGCTGCTGCTGTACCTCCTCCGTGGGAGGAAACACCACATTGTGTTTGTGAGTTCAGCACAGAGCCAGAAGCTGTTGGTTTTAAATATTTACTTTCCCAGGAGGTGAGATTCTTCAGGTATTTGTTTAAGAGAGAGCTGTCACAGGTGAATGGTTTGGGGAACCCTTCTTGGCAGATTTTTTAGCTGCCATACTGAATATTGTCCCAACAGAAAGTTCCTATCGTTCTTCTCCCTTCTTGGAAGGCTTCAGGTTTTGCTGCAGCCCCTGGAGCAAACATTTTGGTTGTGGGAGGCTGACCTCTTGCCTGCGTCCTTGTGTGGACAGAGTGGTGAAGATGTATTCCCCCCCTCCTTGCCTTTCTGTAAATGGCCAGGATGTGACTATTTGTTGCCAGGCTGAGTGGGGCCTGAGAGCTTGCAGGCACTTAAAGCCTTTTCTGGCAAAGGGGCCGGCCACAGCCAGAGAGAAAGGAGCAGGTCGCAGGCCTTGCTTTGACAGAGGTGGCTCTGGGCTGCCAATCTTCTGCTTATAAAGCAGAGATGGTGTTTCCGCAGGGTTAAAGTGGGCTCCCTTCATTTTAGATCCTTTTCCTCTCTTAATAACAACAACTTGCCCCCAAGGCTTTGGCTGCCAGGGCCTACTGCTGTTATCCTGGGAAGTTCAGTCAGTGGGGCACACAGGCTTTGTTTCAGCCTGCAAGTGAGGGCTCTGGAGATGGAGATAAGGAGCCATAAGCTCTCCTTCAGAAGGTGAGTTGGCTCCTGCCTCCTGCTGCTGAAATCTGCAGACAGCAGGGGCAGCTGGCTGGAGGGCTAGGGCGGGCTGGTGCCGGGCTCACCTTGGTGCTACTGCGCTGCTCTTAGGTTTGTGCGTGTTTCTCTCCTGGCCATCCACCCCGGCTGTGGGTCCACCCTGGCCTGCATTGCAGGATTGTGGCATTTAGTTGAGAGTTGAGGGGCTTTGGCCTGAAATAAACGGCAAGTATTTAAGACTGTTGTTGCAATTTGTGTCTAACAAGCTGTAGCAGGGAAGTAGGGAGTGAGAGCTGGCAGGAGTTACTTTCATAAATCATGAATTTATCAGCGTGGAAATAACGCCATAGAACTGTGCGCTGGAGCTCTCTTGCATTGTGTGTGAGAGTCAAGTTCACCACCGCAGGAGGGACGGTTTTCCAGAGAGCTAGGATGCGGCTCTTCTCACAGATCTGGGCAGGAACCTTGTTAGGTATAATTTACCTGATGCTGCTTCCATCTTCGAAGCCTGTCTGAGGTGCCAGGTGCTAAAAGAGAAATAAAGTTTGTCAACAGGCAGATGCAGAGCCCTGGCTGCTGTTCATCCCTCCTTCCTGCCCGCCTCCCCTGGGTCTTTCCTTTATATGATGCATCAGAGCGAAGCGAGGAGAGAAAACCCACGGAGGCAAATCCAAAATGTCAAAAGAAGTTCATTTAAAAGGGGGGAAAAAACTCCATACGCAACCCTCACAAAACCCGACAGATGCTAGGCTAATGGCATCCACTCTGCCGATTGGTGGGGATGGCTCATGAATATTAATGAGCCCAATGCTCCAAATGGTGCAGCTGTGAACCCAGCTGTGCCTGAAGCTCTCTGATCTCAAAACTTCCAGACAGGAGCCGGAGGTGGTCTGTGTCAATTCCCTACTCAGCCAAAAACCAGCAAGCTGGGTTGGCCTTCTTCTGTTCTCCCCTCTTCCTGGAGTTGACGCTCTGCCGTCAGCTCTGCCAGCAGGCCGGGCTGCTGGGACAGCAGGCACTCCTCAGACATGGCTGTGGTTTCTCAGACTCCCAGCTTTTTTAATGATCCATTAGCAGCAGTGCATACAACAGCACCTCAGTTAATGTGAGGCCAGGCGCCTTCTCATCTCAGTCTTGTGCTGAGTTAGGTATTGGCTGGAGAAGATGTGCGTCCGAAGGAGAGAGCTTTCCTAATAGCATGGGCCCACGTACCAGAAAAACAGCAAGCATCGTTGAAAATTCCTTTTCATCCGGGCAGTGCTGGAGTCCTTCCGCATTTTTCTCTGCCCAGTGTGTGCCGAAGTCCAGCCACCCCAGCTGGATAGCTTCTGTGTGTGAGATGAGTCGCTAGCCGTGGGGAGCGGTCCACTGAGTTGTGTGGAGGAATCAAAGTATTATTTATTTTGATCTGAGCTCTGAGGCAAATTTGGTTCCTGCTTTAGTCACAGCTACTTCTGTGACCCAAGTCTAGTTAGCTCCCTAATCTGCACTGTGGTCAGTAGTGGACTGGTGAGGACTGAGAGGAACATTATTTCAGATGGTGGGCGGGGGGTGAGGGGGATGAAGGAAGGAAAGTTCTGGTGTCAGAATAGTTTGATAGAAGTTGTTTGATTTGAGAAGAGTCAGCAGGGTAGGTGAGCTTCATACTCCATTTCTTCCCGAGGAAGCTGGATTGAGTAAGACTTGTAAAAGGCAGTTTTCAAACGACTGACCAGGGCCTGGAGGGTGTCTGTGTCGTTCCTATACCCAGCATGTCTGATCTTTGTAGGAGGTACTTTCTGAGGTCTGTAGTACTAAGGTGTGGTGGTACACACCTATAATTCCAGCACTGGAGCGGTTGAGGCAAGAGGATTGCTGTGAGTTTAAGGCTAGCCTGGGCTACAGAGGGTGTTTCAGGCTAGCCTAGGCTACAGAGGGTGTTTCAGGCTAGCCCGGGATACAGAGGGTCTTCCAGGACATCCTGGGCTATAGTAAGAAAATGAACAATAGTAAACCAACCTCACACAGTCCTTGGTTTGCTGGCTGCTAAGGCCTGAGGTCCCCCACTACTGAGTCCTAGATGACTCTGGTAGCTTTGCTCAGAGGCTCCATCTCCTACCAGAGATTAAATTAGCTCTGTGTTTGTGAGTTTGTTCATATACCACAACTCTTGCTTAGAATTCGTAGAGGGGACTCCAAATGGGTCACAAGATGAAAGGGTGTGTCAAATATAGAAACGGGATCCGGGCAACCCCTGGCCTGACTCACCAAGGCTGAGAGAATTGGAGCACAGGTGGATGCAAGAGGAACAGGCTGCGGAGGCTCTAGGAAGTCAGAGCCACTTCCTTCTTCAAGTGTGGGCAGAGGGCAGCCTCTGCCAGAAGGAAGTCATTTCTGTAGAGCCTGGCTCACAGAAACCTTTGGACTGTAGATAAATACCCTGCTTCCTAGTCTCTTTAACCACCATACTTCCTGAAAGGTTTGAAAGCTACCCCACCCCCGCAGCAAGCCCTGCTCTAAAGGAACTGTTTTGGAAATGGCTGCAGAGACCAGTCCTGACATGGGAAGAGATCCGTGTCTGGAGAGAGAGACAGCCCAGCCTTGACTAACTAGATGTTGAGGGGGAAGCTGGCGACCTCAAATCTCTCCAGATCATCAACTGCCCTGTAATAGCCCCGTTCCCTGTGCTTCGACTCAGCAAGTGAGAGAACTAAGGCTGCTTCCTTCCCATTCAGGGCAGATGAATCTACTTCCCTAAGCAAAGGAGAGAAACCCTAGTCTAGGATGTCAACACTTCACAGTGGGGAGTATTCAGGGGTGGACTGCATGGTGGTAAGAAATGACTGGAAAGTTGGTAAGGGGTTTTCCTCCAGAGAGCTTCCATGATCTTTGGAGTATGGGAAACCACCAACTAGAAGTTCAAGTCTTTCCTGCCCTTTAGCTAACTTAACCCCCTTTTCTCTCATTCTTTCAATCCAAAGGGGCCAGGACTTCGGTTCCTCCCATTAAATACAATAAGCTTGTGTGTCTCTTCCCTTAGTGGCTATGTTAGTAGGAGAATCCTGGCCCACTGGCCAGCTTGACCTGAGGCCCTCAGGCAGAAGGCCTAGAATAGGGAGAGCCCCAGGCAGTCTGTTGGCGGTAGTGCAACCTGCCCGCTGTAAGCTACAAGACTTAGATATATTCTACCAATTAGGGCACATCTGTTCAGAATGCTGAAAGGCGGGCACTGTCTCTTTAAGAGCCATCCCACTCCTCTCCTTGAGTGATGAGGGCTGAGAGCACCGGGGAGTCGGATGCTGATTAAACAGTCCTACTGCCGAGCTCTGTTAGAAAATTACTGTAATTATGATCTAGTCCCAGCAGAGAGATGAGTTCCAATCCTGCTAATAACCCTTCCAGGTGCCTCAGCTTCCGTGCCCAGGGGAGGCAGCATTGACAGGGCTCTGGCTGGCATTGCGGCAGACGCTGGCCCTCCTGTGTGGCCTGCACGGGCAAACACAACAAAGGCACCAGACCCTCATCCTGACTCTGGGCCTCCTGAGAGGGTGGTGGATTTTGGTTGTGGGTTTTTGTTTTGTTTTGCTTTTGGTTTTGTTTGTTTTGTTTTGTTTTGTTTTGTGTTTTGGTTCTTGACAGAGCTCCTGGGAGTCGTTTTGTATGAGAAAACTTTCCTCTAAACTAACAGTGACAGTGAAGACCAGGAAAAATCACAACCTCGGGACAACAAGTCTGTCTCGAATCCCCTTCTTCTGTCAGGGGGCTGCAGTCAGCAACCCCCCACCCCCCCCCCCGGTGTCACGTGCCCACCGAGCTCGGGGATTCGAAAGGATCCGGAACAGTATGAATCTTTGAGCTGCATAAAATGCTGCCGGGTCTCTGCCTCTTGCCCTGAAGTAGGATTTCAGCTCCAGTTCCCTGATCCTATGCTACCTTTCCCAATTGAAGGTCCTCTGGAGCCCTCAATAAAACAATTTCCTGACCTATGGCCGGATATGGTGACTTCCTCAGTCTCAACACTTAGGAGACTAAAGCAGGAGGATCACTGTGGATATGAGGCAACCCTGAATCCCAGAGCAGACTGGACTACAGTCTGAAATCCCATTTTTTACGAAAACCAAGGGGCTGTAGCTTGGTACAGTGTTTGCCTGACAAGTAGGAAGTCCTGGGGTACAGGCCTCGGCTCTGCCTAAATGGGGCAGCAGTTGCCCTGTGCCTGGAAGGTAAGGCAAAGGTTAAAAGGTCAAGGCCATCTTCAGCAACACAGGGAGTGTGGCTTTAGCCTGGGTTATACAACCAGGCTCAACAAAACAAAAATGTCTGACCCAGCATGCCAAGGTTAAGAAACGCGACTCTGCAGCGCTCAACTTGAAATGTTGAAGAAATGACCCAAGTGCCAGGTGCCTTCCTAGAGGGTGCCAGCCGTGGGGGGCAATGGTGTGTGCCTGCTACCTCAGAACTCACAGTACAGCAGGCCAAATGGCCAGTGGGTGGCAGGGAAGCGTTTGCAGCCTGCTCTCTGTTCCATAGTGGCCAGCTGCTCACCATCAGGTGGAGAGCTCGAGCAACGGGAAGCAGATGCCCTGTGAGGAGCGGCACTAGAAACCTCTTGGAACGAGCTCCGGTCACAGGAGGCCAGTAAGTGCCCTACTGTTGCCTGGTGCCACGAGCACTTTTCCTTCTGTGGCACTTGGCCAGGTGGAAATGTGGAGGATTGTAATGGGAGCCCAGGAGGGAACAGAACACACACACACACACACACACACACACACACAAGGATGCTGACCGTGGGCCAGCTCCACCAGAGCCCCATGCCAGAGACAGCAGTCTCTGAACAGCCTGGCCATCAGGAAAAGGAAAAGCCTCACTGGCAGGTTTGCTGAGAAGCCAGGCCTGCGGGAGAAAGGACTTCAGAGGAAGGATCATTGCCAGGCATCATGCCAGGAGAGCTGGGTCACCTCTCTAGTGCCTGGCTCCCCAGACCATTTTGCCGTATTTTTTATTGTGCACACACGTCCCAGTAAACACTAGCACCTTCCTTCACTTTCAAAAGTGCCTTAGTTTGGAGCTGGGCCTGGTGGTGTATCTGTGTCACCCCAGCTATTATACTGGGAGCAGAGACAGACGGACCATAAGTTCAAGGCCATCTTGGGTAGCTTAGATCCTGTCGCAAAATGGGGATGAGGCAAAGTGGTAGGGGTCTGTGATTCTGGTACTGGGAGGCAGAGGCCGGAGGATTGCAAGTTTGAGGTCAGCCTGGGCTTCTCAGTGAGACAGTCTCAAAACCAGCAGAAAACATTTTCAAATATCAAGCTAGAAGGCCACCCTATTGTAGCCCCCAATAATGTTTTTCCTTCATTATACATGTTTAAAAAATTTGTACCTAAAGGGGTAGACCTTTGAATGAGGTTTGGGCTAGTGTGATGGCTCTGCCTAGCCTGCTGAGTTCACTTCTCAGGACCCACATGGCGTATATAAATATAAGATGGAAGAAATAAATATAAGATCGTAAATATAAGATGGAAGAAAGTCAATGATTCAATCTCAGAGATGGTTATCAATTCACAACTGCATGTTTTCTGACTGGGGAACTTGATTGAAATCCCTTGGAAAAGAGAATTTTTTTTATTTTTATTTTTTGGTTTTTCGAGTTAGGGTTTCTCTGTGTAGTGCTGGGATTAAAGGCGTAGGCCACTATGGCCGGCTTTTTTTTTTTTTTAAGGTGTGAGTTTGAAACTCCCTCCCAATCTCTGTAATTCCCAGTGGGAAACCAGATGGCTGGGCAGGAGGAGCGAGGGGAGATAATCTACACACGGGGAACTAAGTTTGAGTCACTGGGCTGTGCTGCCTGATGAGCCTCTGAGTGGAGGCTGATTTTCCTGGAGTCAGCCTCTAGATTTTGACGCTGCTCTGGGAGTTGACAAATTTCCTACCACTCAACATTACGATCCATCCTTCCGGAACTGCTCCTGGCAGCTTGGGGTGGGGGAGGATGCACCACACACGGCTGGGATGGGATTTTTCCTTTTTCTTCTCTTTTTTTGGTTTTTCGAGACAGGGTTTCTCTGTATAGCCCTGGCTGTCCTGGATCTCACTCTGTAGACCAGGCTGGCCTCAAACTCAGAAATCCGCCTGCCTCTGAGTGCTGGGATTAAAGGCGTGCGCCACCACGCCCGGCTTTAAAGTCCCTGGCATCTGAGTTTTGTTCTTCATATGCAAAGAACTTTCTCTCTCTCTTTTTTTCTTGTTACTCCTCCTTCCTCCCCTCCCCCCACAGGATCACACTGTGTAATTCAGTTTGGCTACATTTAATATTTCAAGAGTATTTAGTGCTTTCATAGCATCCTGAACAATGCAGACCAGTGCTCTAGCTCCAGGTTAGACTCTCCGGTGAGGGTGAGGGCTGGTAAATTCTGAATAAGAGATTGCCTGTAGGGCGAGCACGGTGATGCACACCGGTAATCCCAGCTGTCTGGAGGTGGAGGAGGCAGGATATTCAATTTAAGGTCATCCCTGGCTGCGCAGTGAGTTTGAGGCCAGTCTGGGCTGTGTGAGACCCTGTCACAAATAGAGCCCAACAACAACAAAAATAGCTGTAAAATAAAAGATATACATTTGCCTCCTAAATTATGATCTTGGATTTTTCTTCTTACCATAATGTTAAGGGAGGAAACTCCTTCGCGTCTGTTTCTCTCCTGTCTTGCTCACTGGGACAACTGGTTAAGAAACCATCCTATGTGTATGGCCACCGGTTCAGTGGCCAGATGTCCCAGTTATCTATCCAGTTAGGGGGCAGGTGGCAAGGTGGAGGATTTGGTTAGTGGACTCAAACATAGACACGGACGCCTGATCAGACACTTGCAGTCTCAGGTGCTTGGCTGAGACCTTGGGCTGACTGGGGAGTTGCTTGTTGTGTGGGGTTTAGATTTCAACCACATGCAGGAGTTTGTTTCCCTAAGGTTCTCTCTTCTCTAGGGTATTCTCTCTCGGGAGCCCTTCTTAACTCTTGAGTGATGTCCCCACTTCTCCTTAATCTAAATTTTCTCTGGGGGAAAGAACCCACAAAAATGAAACAACTCTTCCTTGAAAAAAAAAAAAAAAACAAACCAAAAATTAAATCAGTCTCTTTTAGGACTTTCTTCCGACAGAAAATACCCTTCAGCCAGCGGCTAGAATCATCTCACCAGATCTGCTTCACCCATCCTCAAATGTCAGGGTCAGAACAGTGGCTGACTAGATTTTCTTCTCTGCAGGACTGGCCTAGGACTCACCATGGCCGACTAGCATGGCCTAGAACTTTGTAATGATTCTCTTGCCTCTGCCTCCAGAGAGCTGGGGTGATAGACTTGTATTCTCTGCCCTGCTGAGGACAGATTTCCAAGATGCCCGGCTTTGTATCTTTTAGGGATAATCTTTCTGTTTCCTAAATTTTATTGCTAGAAAGGCCAGAGGTCTGAGTATGGTCGCCTCCTTATAGCACGGGGCACAGAAGAAGTTCGGGAGACATTTGGAGTTAGGCAAGTTAAGGTTTCTTTACTCTTCAGGTGCAGAAGGCATCACCCTACTAAGGGACTAGGTTTTAAATGCCAGAAGCAATGACCACATGATTATGAGCATGGGCCAGTGCAAGGAGTAATGGCGTCTCCTTGTCTTCTTTCCCTTTTCAACTCCCCAACACCCTCTCTCCTGGGGTGGCGGGATCCCCTTTTCTTGTGTCTAAGTCAAAGGGTAAGTCCCACAGTCATGTTCTGCCCACTTAGTCTTCCAGAGTGGGACTCTGGGGGTTTCCAAAGGAAGGATGGGTGGGCATAGGAGGTGTTTGTGGTAAACACTGAACAATACCCATTGTTCTTACCTGTGGGTTGCCATTGGTACAAAGGTTCCCAAAGCAGTAGGCAATTGGTTCTCTCTGGTTCACCTGCTCATATACTGCCACCTAGTGGTTCTCTCTCCTTCTAGCACCCTGGGTAATAGGGGATAACTACTTCTCTAGCGACACCCCCTAGACCCAAACTGTCCCACTCTTCCTACCTCTCTATCCATACACAGACTTGTTTCCATTTTTTCTTTTTAAATCTCTGGGTCTGGAAATGAGTAATTAGCATAAGGGTTTGGTTTTTTTGTTTTTGTTTTTTCCTTTGAAAAACGTGGAATCTACCGGCATCCCTGTGTGCCGCCTGGATTCTCTCCTGTGGCGATGTGAGATGAGAACTTGCTTACAATATGTCCCTGACTGAGGTGGGAAAGGCCCCTGCCAATGCAGGGCTGCTCCGAATAGGCAGTTTTTGATATACAATTTCCATAGCTGCTTGGGTGCTTGTCTTGCAAAATGTCTCATGTAGAGTCTGGCAACAACAGCTAGCAATTACTGAGCGGTTACCACGTGCCAGGTACTTCTCCAAGTACAGAGAACTTGACAAACCCCTTCAACTCCCTAATTACCCAGTGACCTGCTGAGAGAGAGAGAGAGAGAGAGAGAGAGAGAGAGAGAGAGAGAGAGAGAGAAAGAGAGAGAGAGAGAGAAAGCACACCCCTTCTTCACAGAAGAAATGGAGGCATCAAGTGCCAACACATATAAGGGAAAATGAGATTTATTCCCAGGCTGTCTAGCGCTGGGGTTTGTGTTCCCAACCACGGTTCTGTTGCCTTGTCAAAAACATGCAGAAGTAGGTGCAGGTGACTGTTGAGGGAGCAAGACTCTCTGTTTTAGAGAGCCCCCCCCCCCCCGTGTCCTCAGTCCCTCTGGGATTTCATCACTGGAGACCACAATGCCCACAGAGGGGCTCTCCAACATGCTGATTTCCAGGCCTTGCTTCTGTCTATGTCGCAGAGGTTCATCCCAGAAGAAGAAGAAACAACCAAAGGCAGTCTGAGGCACTGACCAGAAGGGCATTAGCTGAGTTCCAGAGATGTCTGTCCCATCAGTGGGACTGAGACAGTCACTTTCTCCTTCCCTGTCTGGGCTTTCACTCTTGCTCTGACTCTCCCTTCCCACTTTGCAGATAGCAAGAAGACCTAGCAGGGACATCTTGATACTATTAAAACTTAACATTTGCTTATTATTTAGTTTTATTCACTCATGTGTGTGGGTATACATGTGCCACGGTACATGCATGGAGGTCAGAGGACACCGTGTGGGGATGGGTTCTCTCCTACCGTGTGGGTCCTGGGGCCTGAGCTCAGGTCATCAGGCCTGGCAGCTGTCCCGAACCCGCGAGGAGACCATGCGTTTGCAAGGTTTTGTCACGGTCTCATTTACTAAGGCACAATACCCAGTTATATACATACAGCAAAAAGGAGTGGAAAGGGGCAATTGAGGAGGGGGGACAAAGGCTTCAAAGTGAAGGACATATGGGAGGGTGTAAATGGCAGGCTTGGGACATCCTGTGATTCATTTCTGAGTCCTGGCTCCTGCATATCTCAGAATGCAGGTTCTTTCTTAAGAGTCCTAGGTATCAATTCAGGGCACAAAGATCATCCGGTTCCGGTTCCGAGGAGCAGCCTTGTGTGAAAGAGGAAGGTGACTCAGCTCCCAACAAATGGTTAATTGGCTCTCAGGTGGGAGCTGTTAAAGGCCTGGTTTCTATCAGCCTGGTTTCCCACAGGCAGCAGGTGCTCTTACCCACGGAACCATCTCACCAGCCCGTGATATTATGTCAGAGAGGAACTCAGCCCCACCATACAAGGCAAAGAAACATATCCAGACTTTATTTGTGCTTTGCAAGCCACAGCCCATCCTTCTCCCATGGTTCCCTTCGTTGCTGTCTTCCTTGTAGCGGGCTTGTAGGAAAGGCTTATGGATGTGGGGACACAGAGAGGGCAGAAAGCTAGAAGCTGGCTGCTTGAGGAACAGGTCTGATGAACTGACCTCTTCCTACTCATCTTATCAGTGGCTTAAAGTCACACGAAGCAGCAGAGTCTTGGCTCCGTTCAGCGAAGAGAAGAATCCATGGCCAGAGTAGGGGACGGGGAGTTTCTGATGGTCTGTTTCTTCCCGAGGTAGGATAGAGAGAAGAATATGTTCCCTGAAGGATGAAAAACGTAAATTTTCTTTTTACGACTCAGAATATAGAAGCGTGGGTAGGGAGCAGCTCGGCTGCTAAAGTGCTTGCCTGGTACATGGGAAGCCCAGGATTCAGCCCCCAGCATGGCACCGACTGGATATGGTGGCATATATATATATATATATATATATATATATATATATATATATATATATGTATATATATTAAAGATTTATTTATTTTATGTATATGAGTTGCTATCTTCAGACACACCAGAAGAGGGCATCGGATCTCAGGATCCCATTACAGATGGTTGGGAGTGACCATTTGGTTGCTGGGAATTGACCTCAGGACCTCTGGAAGAGCAGTCAGTGCTCTTAACCGCTGAGCCATTTCTCCAGCCCTCTTTTTTTTTTTTTTTAAATTTTATTTTAATTCATGAGTGTTCTGCTGCATATCCATCTGCATGTCAGAAGAGGACATCTGATTCCCCTATCCATGGTTGTGAGCCACCACGTGGTTGCTGGGATTTGAACTCAGGACTTCTAGTTAAGAGCAACTTGTACTCTTAACTGCTGAGCCATCTCTCCAGTCCTGGTGCACATCTCTTACTCCAGTACTCAGGAGGTAGAGGCAGGAGGATCAGATGTTCAATGCCATCCTCAGTTACATAGCAAGTAACTGAAGCCAGCTTAGGATGTATAAGATTACATTTCAAAAAACAAACAAACAAACAAACAACAAAAACCCAAACAAATCACCCTTCTCCAAAACAACAACAACAACAACAACAACAACAACAACAACAAATACAACGGGGGTGGTGGTAGTGGAGAGAAGTCTGGAGTGACGGCTCAGAGCTCAAGGACGCTTCTTGCTCTTGAAGAAGACTTGGTTCCCAGCACTCACATGGTGGCTTACAGTCATTTACTAATCCAGTTTCAGGGGATCCAACGCCCTCTTCTGGCCTCTATCGGCACCTACAGGCATGTCCAGAACCCCCCCCCCCCCCCGCCCATAAAAAAATTTAAAAAGTAGATTTACAAATGGCAGTAAACTCCTTTCCTGTTACCCTGTCTCAGAGTCACGTGTTTTTGTTTTTGTTTTCTTTTTCTGTGCTTAGAGGTGACTGATTCTGTCCTTTCTCCTTCCAGAGGTATTTCAAACATGTATAAACAAATAGCTCTGTAAATCTACTCTGCGTGGTCTGTTGAGACGAGGTCTCACTCTGGAACCCAGCTGCCCTGTTACTCAGTCCATATCTGAGGCTGGTGTCGAGTCCAGGGCTGTCCCCCTGCGTTCTGGCATCACAGGCACGCGCGAGCTATGAACATGAGCTCTCCACTCCCCGGCTGGCCTGCCCTCCGGGCTGATCTTTGTACTTACCTGTACGACCTGAAACGTATTTGTAAGAGCGTCCCTTTGCTTTTATTGCTGGGGAGCGCTCGAATCCCCGAATGCCCTACAGTTTCTTGCCTGTTCTCTTGGACATCCAGTTTGTCTCTAATCCCTTCCTAGACGAATGCCTCTGCTCATGTCTGTACCATTTGGCACTGAGTTTAAACGACAGTCGTGGGATAGATTCCGAGAGGAGGAAGTGTTGGGTTTAAAGAGAATGAAGAGCTACATTGCAAATAAACAACAACGTGAAGCCAGGCGGTAGTGGCGCATGCCTTTAATCCCAGCACTCAGGAGTCAGAGGCAGGCAGATTTCTGAGTTCGAGGCCAGCCTGGTCTACAAAGTGAGTTCCAGGACAGCCAGGGCTATACAGAGAAACCCTGTCTCTGTGTAACCAAAAAATAACCAGAATAGATGAATTTTATGTGTGGGTATCCCACCTGTATGTGTATCTGTGCATCATGTACATGCAGTGCCCACAGAAGCCAGAAGAGGGCATCGAATCTCCTGGAACTGGGGTTGTGAACTGCCATGTGGGTTCTGGGAATGGAACCCTCGTCCTCTGGAAGAGTAACCAGTGCTCATAAATGCTGCCTGTCTCCCTCTCTGCTAAACCAAGCAGAATGCTATGGCCTCTTTAGAGACTGCTGGGTACTAACCAACATGCTTGAACACTAAAGACGGGTCCTGGAAATCAAACTCAGGTTCTCTGGAAGAGCAGTACATGTTCTTAAACATCTAGCTGGCTCTCCAGCCCCCTTTAGGCCTTTATCTTTCCCAGTGATCAGGATGGCAACACACGAAACAGAACTGAAGCATCCATCTTGGCCCACCTGGGAAATGCTGGCCGTACACAGTAGGGCCGTACACAGTAGGGCCGGAGGAGAAGCCTCACAGAACCCAAATGCCCCTGGCTGTTTGCGTCTAGATTTACACAAAGGAGCAATATAAATTCATGGATCAAATCATTGCTATTTTGAATGTTATGTTACCTTTTTTTTTTTTTTTTTTTTTTCCCCCCGAGACAGGGTTTCTCTGTGTAGCCCTGGCTGTCCTGGAACTCACTTTGTAGACCAGGCTGGCCTCGAACTCAGAAATCTGCCTGCCTCTGCCTCCTGAGTGCTGGGATTAAATGTGTGCGCCACCACGCCCGGCTCTTCTGTCACTTTTAGTTGAGCCCAGTGCTAAGTGACCTAGTCCCTAAACTTAGGGAAACAAAATTCCACACTCTTCCCCGACCATGGGTCTCATGTAGCCCGGACTGAGTTAGACTTTGCTATGTAGCTGAGGATAACCTTGAACTCCTGATCCTCCTGTTCTACCTCCCAAGGGCTTGGGTTATAAGTGTGCACAAGCATGTCCAGTTTTATGTGGTGCTGGGGATGAGAGAGATTTCAAGCATGCCAGATATGCAGTCTACCAACCCACCTGAGCCACGTCTCTAGCCCACCCATTTTCTTTTCTTTTTTTTTTTTTTCAAGACAGGATTTCTTTTCATACCCCTAGCTGTCCTGGAATTCACTCTGTAGACCTGGCTGACCTCAAACTCAGAGATCTTGCCTACCCGTCTCCTGAGTGCTGGGACTAAAGGCATGAGCCACCACTACCTGACTCTCATTTCCTTCTTCCCTTTAATTAATTAATTATATTTTAGTCTTTGAGAATATTACACATGCTATTGTTCATACCCACCCCCTTTCATCTGAATTCTTAACATCATTTTTGGAGAAGAAGGAAAGGCTGCTTCACTGGTGACCACACAGCTAGCGAAGTTGTGGCCAACAAACTCCACTAAACTAAGGGCAGCTCTCAGATACCAATACGGATACCTGGGCTTCATCTTCCTTCCTTTTCGAAGGCGATGGTGAGATAGTCCTTTGGAACAATTCCGATGACGCTGTTCAGCTCTCCTACCCACCAGCCATACATGTTGTACTCCTGAAAAGGGAAAAGAAGATGGTGGTGGTTGGATAAATACGCCTATAAACTTTACACAGTGTCGGTGCTGGGACAGTCAGTGGCTGGTTTCTTTGCTGCCAGAAAGAACTGTGAACAACCTTCCTAAGATGATCATCTCTAGAACAAAGTCATCTCTAGAACATAAGATCATCTCTAGGTAGAACAAGGTCATCCAGAGGACAAAAAGAAGCATGTTCGTTTTGCTGTAATCCTCACTGCGTGGTGATGAGGATACTTGATGCCACTGCTGAATCTAATAGCTTAAACACTTTATTTTTTAAGTGTGTGTGTGTTTGGGTGCCCGTGGAGGCCCTCTGGAGCTGGAATTAGAGGTGGTTGGTTGTGAGCTGCTGACAACGGTGCTGGAAGCTAGACTCAGGTCCTCTGCAAAAACAGTAAACACTTTTTTTTCTTTTGAAACAAACTCCCTCTCTTTTTAAGATTTACTTATTTATTTTATGTAGTCGAGCTGCCTTCAGACACCATAAGATGTCCAATTCCCACATGGTTGTTGGGAATTGAACTTGGGAACTCTGGAAGAGCAGTCAGTGCTCTTAACCTCTGAGTCATCTCTCCAGCCCCTAACAGCTTTATATTTTTCTGTGAAGTCCAGGTTGGCCTTGGACTTTTGATCTTCCTGCCTCAGAGTCCCGAGGACTAGAATTTTAGGTATGTACCACTATACAAATGCTTTTAAAAAAAAATCTTTCCTCTCTCTCTTTTATTTTATTTTATTTTATTTTATTTTTTGAGACAGGGTCTTACTATATAGCCTCGACTGGCCTAGAACTCACTACGTAGACCAGTGTAGATTTAAAAGCATAAAGTACCACATCTTGCTTTTCTTCTTTTAAAAATAATTGTATTATATTTTTAGATTGATTTTTATTATTTTTAATCATATGTGTGTTTATGTGTAGGGGTTGGGGATATATGTGAGTACAGGTGCCCTTGGTGGGCAGAGGAGTCAGATCCCCCTAGAGAGAGTTAAAGGTGGTTGTGAGTCACCTGATGTTGATGCTGGGAACTGAACTCAGGTCTTCTGGAAGGGCAGTATGTGCTCTTAGATGCTGAACTCTCTCTCTAGACTCCTCCCCTTTAACCTAGTGAATGCTATGGCTTCTTCAGAGAAGGCTGAACACTAGCTAAATGCCAGAAACACTAAAGATGTTTCAGGGTGACAGGTCATAGTTCAGATCAATACTATCCATCAAGTGTCTTCCTTGTGCAGAGTGCTATCTGGGTTTCCTCAAGGGACAGAAGGATGGCTTGAAACTCTGCTTGTTCTTGGGAGTTTATGGGGCAGAGTAATGGCTGTCGGAGTCAGATAGGCTGGAGCAAATCCTCAGTTGGCCTTTTGGCAGCCCTGTGGCTTCAGGTTCTCCTGGTTTAGCCTTCCTGATTTGTAGAAGTGGGGATGTATCTCCGTGTCCATGCTGTGGGGATGAGAGTGGGACCACAGGGATTAGACAAGGTGCTCACATGACACTGTCCTAAGCCTAGAAGAGGTAGGGGTGGGGCATGGGTGTGGGCAGGCATATCTGTAAGGAAGGTAATGATGGAAGGGCGGGAACAAGTAAGAAAAGGCCTGAGGATGTTTTATTTCAACTGTGTGTGTGTGGGGGGGGGGGCACGATGCGACCCATATTTTGCACTTTTGGTGGCTGAGATTTAAGAGACAAAAAAAAAGAACGGAGTCCCAGCACTCCAGAGCCAGAGGCAGGTGGATTTCTGAGTTTGAGGCCAGCCTGGTCTAGAGAGTGAGTTCCAGGACAGCCAGGGCTACACAGAGAAACCCTGTCTTGAAAAACAAAATAAAACCCAAACAAACAAAAAGTAAAACACCACATACGTGCCCACCAAGCTGCTGAAGTTTAGTGTGCCATAAACCTAACCCATCAGCTGGCTCCTGTAACACCCCCCTCCCCCTCCTGTCCCCAGCTCCTGTCCCCGGCTCCTGTAACAGCCCCCCTCCTGTCCCCAGCTCCTGGCTCCTGTCCCCAGCTCCTGTCCCCGGCTCCTGTCCCCGGCTCCTGTCCCCGGCTCCTGTCCCCGGCTCCTGTCCCCGGCTCCTGTCCCCGGCTCCTGTCCCCGGCTCCTGTCCCCGGCTCCTGTCCCCGGCTCCTGTCCCTGGCTCCTGGCTCCTGTCCCCAGCTCTGCTCTCCTGGTTGTTGACCTCAGTGAGTAGTACCAAGATGCCCTCACTTATTCAGGCCAGAAACCCACGTCCTCCCCAATGTCACTCCGTCCTTCTAACCAATCCCGTGTGCTGTTAGTTCCCTCTCCAAAAATTGACTGAAATCTGTCCACTTCTCCATTGCTGATACCCTAGAGTCACATTAAGCTCGCACGGGAGTTACAGAAACATTCCACAGTTGTTCTCTGTGCCTGCACCTCCTGTTTTCTTCACCTACTCTTCATCCTGCACCAGGATTTATAATTGCACAGAGAACACTGCTACTCTGTGGGAGCCTGTGTGTGTGTGTGTGTGTGTGTGTGTGAGAGAGAGAGAGAGAGAGAGAGAGAGAGTTTTCATTGCCACTTGACAACAATTTTTTCCCCCTTGTTCCGGTCAACCCCCGCTCTCTCCGCTCGACCCCGCTCCTGCCGGCTCCGCTTGCTCTGGCCAGCCCTACTTGCTCCCGGCTGCCCCCGTACGGCCCCCGCTTGTTCCAGTCTGCCCCGCTCACTCCAGTCGGCTGCTTACTCTGATCGGCTCTGCTTGCTCTGGTTGGCCCGGCTCGTTCTGGCCGTCCCTGTTCGGGCCCACTCGCTCCGGCCGTCCCCGCTTGCTCTGGCCGTCCCCGCTTGCTCTGGCCGTCCCTGTTTGGCTCCACTCGCTCCGGACAGCCTCACTCGCTCCGGTTGGTCTCTCCGGTCCAAGGATTCATTTCTTATTATTCTTCATAAGTACGCTGTAGCTGACTTCAGACGCACCATAGGAGGGCATCAGATCTTGTTATGGGTGGTTGTAAGCCACCATGTGGTTGCTGGGATTTGAACCCATCACCTTCGGAAGAGCAGTCGGGTGCTCTAACCCGCTGAGCCATCTCACCAGCCCCCCCCCCTTTTTTTTTTGACACAGGGTAGCTCTTGGTGTACTTGAACTTATTCTGTAGACTAGGCTGACCTCAAACTCACAAAGATCTACCTGCCGCTGCCTCCTGTGTGCTGGGATGAAAGGTGGTGTACCACAATGCCTGGTTCTTGGTAATTTCTTCTTCTTTTTTTCCAATCATAATATTTTTATTGATTATTTGGAAATTTCACATAATGTATTTTGGTCACACTTACTTCCCAGTCTATCTAGATCAGCCTCCCACCCTTGTGATTCCACCTCCAAATCTTCAGTCCCCCAAAACACAAGTCCAATTGTGTTTTCCATATTTGGCCAGCCCCTTAAAGACCTGCATCCCTGCCAAAGACCTCAATTATGGAGAGCTACATGTCAGCTTCTTTATCACAATTTTTAAGAGCTTTCTTAAAACCACGCCCGGCCTTTTTTTTTTTTTTTTTTTTTTTAATACTGCTTGTGTAGCCCAGGCTGCCCTTGAACTCCTGATCCTTCTGCCTCCAGAGTGCAGGGACTACAGATTTTTACCAGCATACCTGGTTTAGATATAGTCTAGTTTCTATTTTGTTGCTGTGGTAAAACACTCTGACCATAAGCAACTTAAGTGGTGTGGTTTGAATGAGAATGGCCCCCTGAAGCTCAAGTATTTGCATGCTTAGCCCACAGCCTGTGAAGGATTAGGAGGTGAGGCCTTTTGGAGAAGGTATGCCAATGGGAGTAGGCTTTCAAAAGCTCATGCCAGGTCTAGTCCCCCCAACCCCAACCCCACCCCTGCCTGCTGCCTGCTGCCTGCTGCCTGCTGCTCAGGGTGTAAAGCTTTCTGCTACTACTCCAGAGCCTGGCTTGTCTACTTCCTGCCAGGATTGTGTGATACCCCTCCCTCCATGCTGGCCCCTGGCTGGGAGTTCAGACCTGATGCCATTGGGGGGGGGGGGGCTGGCCCTCCAGCTAGGCTGGTTCCTGCCCTCCAGCTAGGCTGGCTCCTTTTGTTATGCAACTACCTGCTGGTCTGCCCAGAGCTGCCCAGACTTTCCAGGAAGAAGATGGCGGGCTCCACGTGGTCTCTAAGATGGAGCCACCCCCCCCCCCCCCAATGGGATGGCGGGGTGGATGGAAAGCCCTGCTGTAACCTAAGACTCTAAGCATTAAACCTAGGGGCCTTGAACAGAAACATGTCTTGGTCTCCATTATTTCTCTTGACCATTCACTCCTATACAGCTCCGGCCACCTCCTCAGGAACCCAGATAGCGTAAGCCGCAGATGGTCCCTGAGCAGCGACCTGAGTACAGGTGGATAAACCGGGAGAGTACTGTCTTGGTAGAGCTCTACAGGAAAAGTTTAAGATGTATCCAGGTATTCAGCTCGGTAAGCAACAGGTGTAAATTGTTGCGGTAGGTGCAAAGGGATACAGCTTGACTGACTTCAGCGCCTGCCCAGCATTGATGATCAGCTAGGGGTTGACAGTGTAAAATGGGAGTGAAAATGAATTTAGGCAATTGTCCGCAGTCCAGAGAACTGCATTAGGAGAGAGGAATAGGGCTTAAAAATATAAAATAAAATAAAAATAGTAAAATTCATAAAAATAAACAAAATAAATAGAGAGATTCAAGAGAAAATGAAAATGGATTTTTGAAACTCTCCCAGGGACTGAGAGAGACCAGGGGACGCCCTCTCTGCTCTCTCTGGCCCTCTGGGGGAGAGGTGCTCTGCTGTCTTTGTGTTGTCTGTGTTCGGTGCACCCGTCTGTCTAGTGTTAAGGTCCACATGTCAGTTCATGTTTCTTGTTTCGTTGCCTGAATGACTGATTGTTCTATGTTTCATGTTGGAAAAAGAAAAATGGTTAAAAATGTTGTCTACTGGCTTTCGGTCTCTTGGTTCAGTATCAGTTGCCACGGTGGAGGCTGGGAGAGGCCCTCGTGCTTTGGCCCCGGGCGGGAGAGGCCCTCGTGCTTTGGCCCCGGGCGGGAGAGGCCCTGCTGGAAAACCGGTTTTAAAGGGAGTCTGCAGCTTCTTAGTCTAGGCTAGGGAGCTGAGAGTTGTTTTTTTCTGGAGGGTTCTCTGCAATTGGGTTCAGAAACTGACAGACTGTTCTTTATCTTGAAATTATAGCTAGAAAAGGCAAAATTCTTTGATTGGTCTAATTTATAAGACTAGTATAGCCACCTAATTTGGATTTCTGATTGGTCTTAAAGGTGAAAATATGCTCTGCATGTCTTGGTCATAGAATAATGACTTATAAATTAATGGGTATGATCAAACGGGTGTAACATAGGTTACAAGAAAGTTAACTTTAAATTGGTTACTCAGCCTCAGAGCCGCTTTAAATAGCAACACGTGGCATGGAGCAGCACAGAAAGCTAGGCCTCTAGGATACTTCTTTTTTTTTTTTTTGCTTTTGTTTTTCGAGACAGGGTTTCTCTGTTTAGCCCTGGCTGTCCTGGAGCTCACTTTGTAGACCAGGCTGGCCTCGAACTCAGAAATCCGCCTGCCTCTGCCTCCCGAGTGCTGGGATTAAAGGCGTGCGCCACCACGCCCGGCTTCTTTTTTTTTTTTTCAACTTTTATTAGATATTTTCTTCATTTACATTTCTAGTGTTATCCAGAAAGTTCCCTATACCCTCCCCCCTCCCGGCCCTGCTCCCCTACCCATCCGCTCCCACCCCTTGGCCCCGGCGTTCCCCTGTATTGGGGCATATAAAGTCTGCATAACCAAGGGGCCTCTCTTCCCACTGATGGCCAACTAGGCCATCCTCTTCTATATATGCAGCTAGAGACACGAGCCCAGAGGGTACTAGTTAGTTCATGGTTATTCTTCCACCTAGAGGGTTGAAGACCCCTTCAGCTTCTAGGATACTTCTAAATTCGTAACTAGTGCTGGAATCATATCAAGCACGTGGCATGAACAAGCCTAGAAAACTGGGCCTCAAGAATGCTTCTAATTGATATAATTTTTTTATGTAATTCTTATCCTAGAAAATGGTCATAGAGATAAGATGTATAACTATGTCTCTTTAGTTAAGCATTAAAATTTGCACTGTCATGCATTCGTAAATTGGCTGCCAAGCCTCTTGGCGTGAGGGTGACGTTTCTAGTATTGATTTTTAGATGATGAATTAAGATCGGATTTTGCTTTCTCAAAGAAAAATAGAAAATAGAAATATTCTAACGTTGCAAAGGAAACTTAAAATTATGATTAAAAGTTTGTCAGCATCCCATTGGCAGCAGCCTGCAGTTTGATTACAAATTTAAGAGTTTTAACTCACCCATATATTATTACTTAAGATCATTACAGGAGTAATTATGAGAGTACTAATACAGCTCTCTGCAGCCATGCAGCCATTCAAGGCTCAGAACAGCCTCATGGCACTTCCTTTGTTTCACAAACTGAGACTAAAGAAGCTCTGAGACCTCCAACACCCTCCCTGCCCCCAGGGGAAATTCCTCCTAGCTAAACTGCAATTTTCAGATATACCCAGGTGTTATTAATTATAAAGTTTAAATTTAAGATTTATAATTGGTCAAGCAGGCTGTAAGATTTATAAAAGCATTCCAAGCTGTCTTGCCTACTTCTTAAAAAGTTATTATAGATTAGAAAGTTTGTTTTTTCCTTTGCACCCTGCTAATTGTAAAGGGTTTCTAGTGAACCAGAAAAATTTTAGGTTTAGGTATGGCTAATAGCCTTACATTACGTAGAAAATTTTTATTGTTTTGCTTTAAATAAAAGAATCTGAGAGCTTGAATCTTTCAGTGTATGCTGCTTCCTAAGTGGAAGGTTTTTGTTAGCTTATGCCTCTAAAGGGCAGTTTATTCCAAATTTTTGTGCTCACACAATGAGCTTTAAAGTTCTGGGGAGCAATAGTTGCTCCAGAAAAGAGCCCGCCCCTGTATGGCCCCCGCTTGTTCCAGCCAGCCCCGCTCGCTCTGATCGGCTCCGTTGCTCCGGTTTGGCCCTGCTCGTTCCGGCCGTCCCCGTTCAGCCCCACTCGCTCTGGCCCTGCTAGCTCCGGCATCCCCGCTTGCTCCAGCCGTCCTCGTTCGGCTCCGCTTGCTCCAGACAGCCTGGCTTGCTCCAGTTGGTCTCTCCGGTCCAAGGATTCATTTCTTATTATTCTTCATAAGTACGCTGTAGCTGACTTCAGACTCACCAGAGGAGGGCGTCAGATCTTGTTACGGGTGGTTGTAAGCCACCATGTGGTTGCTGGGATTTGAACTCATCACCTTTGGAAAAGCAGTTGGGTGCTCTAACCCGCTGAGCCATCTCACCAGCCCAGAACATCAGACTTTTAATCTGAGAGTCCAGGGTCCAAGTCCCCATTCTGGCAGAAAAGTTTCAGAGGGAAAAATAATATTTAGGGTTTTAGTTGTACTAGAAAATTGTGGTACAGAAAATCTTAGAAAGAAAAAATTGATTCACTTCAAAATTTTATTTTCAAGAGCTTCCAGGAGATTTTATTTGGCTAAGACCTTACCTAAAGTCTTAAAGTGACTTAAACCTTTGTTGAGTGTTATCTGGAAAGACACAAGTAAATTGGTGAAGAACAAAAGACTTTACAGAAAATAAAGAAAGCCTTTTTAATTGTTATCAATTATAGTCTATGGTAATTGAATACTAGCTACTTATTTTAGTTATGGTTATTAAATGTGCCCACAGCAAATTTTTACCCTGAAAACATTAAAGTAAAATCATCCTTATTTATCTCAAAGAAAAGTTTAAGCATCATATTAAGGGCTGCTGTGGTGCTGATTAAGAATTGTAAAGTAGTGGCTGGTGAGATGGCTCAGCAGGTAAGAGCACCCGACTGCTCTTCTGAAGGTGATAAGTTCAAATCCCAGCATCCACATGGTGGCTCAC
Source organism: Mus minutoides (assembly GCA_902729485.2). Lineage (NCBI taxonomy): Eukaryota > Metazoa > Chordata > Mammalia > Rodentia > Muridae > Mus > Mus minutoides. Next base: position 817,740 of record LR753377.1, read on the forward strand.
AACCATCCGTAACGAGATCTGGCGCCCTCTTCTGGAGTGTCTGAAGACAGCTACAGTGTACTTACATATAATAAATAAAATAAATCTTTAAAAAAAAAAAGAATTGTAAAGTAAATTCTTATATTTTTAGAAAAAATTATAACAAAAATTGTATCTTAAAAACCTGACAAAGTGTTTGTTTCTCGTTCCAAACAGCAATTAAATTGGTTATTGTAGAATATTAATATTCAGCTTATTACTTGCCATCATTTTTAATAGAATTGATGGTCATTTTCCTAAAGATAAGTTAAAAAATGTTTTGTGCATGCTTTTTTACCTTCAAAAATTTCATGCATGCATTTACTGTATTTAAAAACAGCCTTTCTATGGGAGAAAAGTATATATAAATTAGATCATACATTTATTCTTTTGAGTTTTCTCCTACTTCAGCACAGATAATTAAATTGTGTGCTGTAAATGGTGTTTTAAAATGTTATATAATCAAACTTCAATTTGTATATTAATAGTCTCTCTCTCTCTCTATATATATATCTCAGAGCTTACAATTGCTAAAATTATTTGACCCTCAGATATTATTAATTTTCAAATTTGCAATTGTTTAAGCATGTACAACTCATAAGAAAAAATTGCTGTTCTTTTATATTTAAGAATTTGCTCTAGATTGCCTGGATAAAACCTCTTAAAGTAATGCCGTGCTAAATTTATATTCCCAAGCAGATTATAGGCCTTATACAAGAATAATTGGCCATATAATCTCATTCTTTACATCATCAAAATAGTAATGGCTTAAGATAGTGTTTTAATATTTTTACAGAATGTGCATGTCAAATTGTAATCAGTTTATACAGATATTGGAACTGGCTTTAACAGTCAAGTATTTGAAATGTTTTGTCAACAATTAATGTTACCCATGATACTGAGAATTTTTATAATTCTCAAAGACAAAGAATTATTGGTTTTTAAATTTTAAATTTTAAAAAGCAAAACAGGGGTAGTTAGGCCCACCCCCAAGGCCACCAAAGTCAAAAAATTTGCTTTTGTCTAATCTGGAAAAGAGGGAGTGGTTAGATTCTCTTTACAGAGCACTACAGTAGCTGACAACTGCCAGAAGGATTCATGCAATAGGCTGACATGTGAGTTCGCTGAATGCCCTGGCTGTGGTAACAGGTATATACTTTTAACTTGTCCCAAATCTTGGACAAGCTAAGTTGTCTTGCTTCAAGCTTTTTAACCTTACGGGACAGAGTACATTAGAGACCATAACAATTGACTTTAAAAAATTAGTCATAAGAAGGAGTTATAATGATTCTTCTCTTTCCTTCAGTGTGACCAGTTAGTCTAACTCAATCTTGGACTGGTCTAGGAATTATTCCAATATGAGAGATTTCCTATTAAGATTGCTAAAAATCCTTTTCAGCCATGAGAGTTAACTTGGAGCTTGGTCTATTTTACATAAGAAACAGCCTTTCTGCTGATTCTCCAAGTCACCTCCACCACACCAAGAGGTCAGAGCTCAAGCTTGGTGGTTGCTAATTTGCAACTGAATAAGGCTTCCTAGTTCTCCCAAGAGAAGTTTTTATCCTCTTGTGCTTCAACTGTTCAGCTTTTGTGTTTCAAGCAGGTCTGCCTTCTCCTGCAACAAGGTTCCAACAAGCACGCAGGTCGCTTACAGGAGGCTCGCGGGCACAGCTGGCAGGATTACAACGTTATGAAGATGCACATGAAATATATATTTGTGGCCTTGGTCTGAATTTGAGAACTAAGGTGTGCGATGAAAGTCGTTAGCCTACGACGGGCAACCAGCTCTTGGAACTATACCATTCTAAGACAGAGGTATGTGCCAAGAGGCTGTGGCTTGTTAATATTATTCCACAGAACCATGTTTGTGAAAAATATTCACAAACAAGCTTCATATATTCTCAAGGACAGAAATGGATAGTTTGGGAAGGTCTGAGATCCTAAGACACGGCGTGGCTGCCAGCTACCATAACTCCCAGGCAGAACTATAGAGCATAAATAAATTTTATGCCTCAGTCCCGCTTAATTTTATTATATAAGTAAGGAGGAGATGTGGTACCCCTCTCCCCATGCTGGATCCAGGCTGGGAGTTTAGACCTGAAGCCATTGAGGTGGGGGGGGGGCGCCCTGGCCCTCCAGCTAGGCTGGCTCCTTTTGTTATGCAACTACCCCTGGCTGCCCAGATGTTCCAGGAAGAAGATGGTAGCTCCACATGGTCTCTAAGATGGAGCCAGGGGTCTCCGGAAACGGATGGCGGGGTGGATGGAAATCCCTGCTATAACCTAAGACTCTAAGCATTAAACCTAGGGGCCTTGAACAGAAACATGTCTTGGCCTCCATTATTTCTCTCAACTGTTCACTCCTATACAGCTCCGGCCACCTCCTCAGGAACCCAGATAGCCCACAGACTGTCCTGGGCTAACCCTCTGAAACTTCGAACAAGCCTGGATTAAATGCATTTTAAATGAGTGTGGCCCTGGTCATGGTGTCTCTTCTTAGCGATAACATTGTAACTAAGACAAGTAGAAAAGAGTTTATTTTGTATTATACTTCCACACTACAGTCTGTGACTGAGAGAAACCAGGACAGGAACTTAAAGCTGCAACTATGGAGGAATGCTGCTGCTGGCTCACTGATTGCCTTGCTCATAGCCTGTGGATGCTCTGACCAGTGCCAATGGATGGTACCCTCAAGGCAGGGATGGAGAGGTGGCTCAAGAGGTGGTTAAGAGCACTGGTTGCTCTTCCAGAGGACCTAGGTCCAATTCCTAGAATCCACATGGTATCTCACAACTGTCCATAACCCCAGTTCCGGAAGATCCAATTCCCCCTTCTGATCCCCCTACCTGATCATGCACCAGGTACCCAGCATGGTACATAGACATATATGCAGGCAAAGCATATATAAAAAAAAACTCTATGAAGACAATATGTCATAGATATGACCACAGAACACTGTGATAAAGAAAATTATTAAATTCAGACTGCCCCCGCCCGCAGATGACTGATGACTATGTCAAGTTCACAGTTAATGCTAACTAAGACAGGCATGTTTTAAACGCTGGCTGGCCCTTGGTCGTTTTGTTTGCTGAGCTCTTAGCAGGAAGCACAGAGTGGGTCCACAGAAATGCATTTTAAGTGAGGTCACGGAGAAATGACGGGCAGTAAGAATTTGCACTCTCAACTGAACAGACTGCATCTAAACCAACTCCTACATACTTCCCCAGTGACCGAACAGGTTGTGGCAGAAAGAGACCAGCTGCTTTTGGAGACAGTGGCCCCCAAATGGCTTCCTACCTGCTAAGTCCCAGATGCCACAGACATGAGACAGTGAGTGACTACTGAACTAATCCTTTAAGGACTTTGTTTCCTTTTGGAGCAGAATCTCTCTCACTTGTTAGCTCAAGTTAGCCTGGAACTTACTAAGACTGTGATATCATATAAATCATATTGTATCAGTTTATCCTATCTTATCTATCTATCTGTTATCTATCTATCTATCTATCTATCTATCTATCTATCTATCTATCTATTGTCTAGCTATCATTCTATCTATATATGTATCTATCTATCTATGCACATATGCCAGAAGAGGGCACTGAATCCCTTGGAGCTGGAGTTACAAGCAGTTGTAAGCTGCCACATGTGGGTACTGGGAACCAAACTCGGATCCTCTGTAAGAATAGCAGATACTCTCAACCATGCCAATGCTTAGCCATCTATCCAGCCCCAAGACTGAATTTTAAAAGGTCCTAAAAGGAGCTGAGTGTGACAGCTCATACCTGTAATCTCAGCATTGTAGAGGCTGAAGTATAAAGATTGTTATGACTTCAAGACCATCCTGGGTTACAAAGTGAAACCCTGTCTCAAAAATCAATCAATCAATCAATCAATCAATCAATCAAAAGCCTAACTACCACCAACAAAAGAAACCTAAAACCATCCCCTCCCCAAATCAAAACACGTATACACATGATCACACCCAACCCAAACTCAATAGAGGATAGGAAGGTTGCTCAATAGGTGAAGTACCTCTCTTTCAAATATGAAGACCTGAGTTCCAGTCTTCAGCATCCATATAAATGCCAGGTGGGCACAACAGCTGCTGGTAATCCCAGCTCATGGGAAGTGAAGCAGGAGGCCAGCTAGATGCTCTGGGCTCAAGGGAGAGACCCTGCCTCCATGTGTAAGGTAGAAATCAATCAAGAAAGATACCCAGAGCCGGTTGTGGTGATACACACCTTTAGTCCCAGCACTCGGGAAGCACAGGCAGATGGAGCTTTGTGAGTTCAAGGCCAGCCTGGTGGAACACAGCCAGGGCTATACAGAGAGACTCTGCTCAAAAATACAAAGAAGCAAACCAAACCGAACCAACTTAAAAAACCAAACACACAGAAGAAGAAAGACACTTAATATCTACTTCAGGCCTTTACATATTTGCACACATACACACATGCATGTGCACCTGTATATACCCATGTGAAAAATTACACATCCATGTACACAGGCAAAAAGGAAAAAAAACCACCACCACAACAACAACAACAACAACATCGTCTTACATAACTGAATGCGTCTGTCCACCATCCTTTGCACTATACCTCATTTCTTCCCCCCACCAGGCCACCTCCCTCTTTAGTGTGTCTGCATATGACACCCACTCAGACTACCTCAATCTGTGGACATTTCAAAGCTCAGCTCAATGCAAGTGACGTCATGGTCCATTTTCCCATGCTGAAGTCAGCCCAGTTTCTGCCTTTAGTTTGTTTTTCAGTCTGAACTGCATCTTCATTCTAGGAGCAAACCTTCATCTTAGGCTTGCTCCTAGAGCTGCCCCATGTGTGCCAAGCCGCAAGAATGTCTACATCTGCGTGGCTTGGCTGTGACCCTCTGACTTCCTCTCTCACAGCAACTCATAAGAACTAGCCTCAGCTCCTTTGCTTTCTCAAGGGCAGAGAGAGGGTGAGCAGGACTGTCTTCTGACCAAAGTTAACTCCCTCAAGTCAAGCTTTTGTGTTGGTGAGGTGTGCAGAGCTTCCCATAAAGCACTGGCCCTACGGGATTAGCTGAAACTGACCCTTGGCTTTTGATTCACACTTTGCAGACTCCTTTGGCTGATGCCAGGAGGAGGTACCAAGCCTTGGAAATGTACTCTCTGCCAACTCATAGGGGGTGCACACTGGAAGCAGATGAGGCTCAGCAGGGCACCTGCCATGGCCAGGCTCCCAGTCAGGTTGCTCTTGCTCGAGGGGAGCGCTGACCTGCCCGCCACAGATGTAGTGGTCTCAGCACAGTGGTGAGACCAGAAACGAGTTGAGAGCAGCTCTCTGCCCTTCAAAACAAAAGAGCCGGCAGAAGAGTGAAGAGGAGAGCAGAGTCTCGGAGACCATATGTGTCGTGCTGTGGAAGCCTGGGAGCTTAATCAAAGCACCTACAGGTCCTGGGATCCGACTGTCTTTTCCAGATTTCATCCCCTGGCTGGATACCGAAGAAAGGGCTGCGGGGCTGCAGTTTAAAGCATGAATGGAAATTTCGAGCCTTCTCTCCCACTACCACCCCCCATGCATTGCTCCAGCCCAGTCTGAACACCACGAGGTATTTTAAAATAATTTCTACTTTGATGAATTGCTGGGGAGTCCACAATTGCTCATAATCAAAGGGAGAAAAATGCAAATGAGATCCGGCCGAGAACTATCACCACCAAACGTTTATTTCACTGCACAGTGCCAAAAAGAATTAAAACAACATTAAACTCACAGCAATCATGTTTAAGCCCTCGTTTCCAAGTGCCAAATTGCACCACTCTGGATCATACAGATGTTCGTTAATTATGCTAATTTTTATTAAACTATTAAAATGGAGAGAATACTGGCTCAGCCAGGCAGACCCAAGCTCTGAATAAACTCTTCTACTGTCTAGAGGTGCTAATTTACTGCTTTTTTATTAAGTTGCTGATTCTTGGGTTTTAGTTTTTAGGATCGAACTGAACTGAATTTCTGGGATCAATGTTTTTCCCATAAAATATGAACTTCTCTTGGCCCAGCTGTTTGGAAAAAAATTGGAAGAGTGCTTTGAGGCTCCTAGGAGATGGACAGACTTCTTCAATGCAGGAGTGTCTCTACCTTCAAACTGGGGACACATACCTATAAATATCATTGTGTATATCATTGGGGCATCCAAACTACACATGTTCTCCACTCCATGACTCTGTATACTAGGAAGGCAAAAGGTGAGACTTTAATGGTCTTTTTGTTGTTGTTTGTTTGTTTGTTTGTTTGTTTTCGAGACAGGGTTTCTCTGTATAGCCCTGGCTGTCCTGGAACTCACTTTGTAGACCAGGCTGGCTTCGAATTCAGAAATCTGCCTGCCTCTGCCTCTCCAGTGCTGGGTTTAATGGTCTTAATGGTACAGAATTATTACTTGAATATGTTCTAGATTAAAAAAACAAGAAACCTCAAAAAAAACCCCAAAATACCAAAAAAACAAACAAACCAAGACCCCGCAACAAAACTCCTCACATGCTTCACGCCACATCTCACCTGGAAGAAGTAAATATGGCATGTTGCTTTTTCCCACTTTTGATCAAACATCTGTTTCTCTCAACTTGAACCTTGTCAAATCTCCTTGAACCCCTTCTACTCCCAGCGAGAAGGTTTTGAAAATGAAAGTGGTGCTTGGTCTCCATGATCAGGACAGAGGAACAGTTGGCTTGGGTGAATGGCAGGTTGGATGAACCTTGAGTTGGACACAGTGCTCACTGTCACCCACAATCAGAAGTGTTTATGGGGGATGGCACACAGCCCTAAAGGGATGTATGCTGCTGATCACAATCAACAAGGAAAAACAAAGACAACAAACAACAACAAAAAAACAGCAAAACCAACCCACCAGACCTGCCATGAAAAGAACAGCCGATTCTATAAACAAAAAGCAGTATGGTCATCAACAACAGGCGTGTGACACACAGCTTGACTCCGCCTCCAGTGTCTTCCCATTGCTGTTTATGGTTTCAAGACTATGATAGGCCTCCTCAGTGTTCCTCCTGTCACAGGGCCTTGAGCCCCTGTGTGGTGCTGTAAATACCCTGTCAGTAGGTGTCAGGGGACATCAGGGAGAAAACCAGCAGGCGCCTATCATAAGCCTTAAAAGAGATTAAATACCCCTACTCCATGATTGCTACATTTTAATTTCTCTCCTCCCTGCTGGTTCCTATTTGTATAAGCTCTTCCATGGCTCCCCTGGAGTAGGACAGACATGACCTGGAATGACCATCCTGTCTTGGGATGAGAATTCAATTTCTAGGCTCAGTGAATCCTAGGCTGTTCCAACAGAAGGAGCTCACAGCCTCTTAAGGTTTCAAGTCTTACACTGGAATCTGTCAACCCTTAACCCGTCTATGGAGGGATGGGAAAGACTTTTTTTTTTTTTTTAATTCTCGGAACTGGCATTACATTTTGTGTGGAAGTATATGTGGGTCCCATGCCCGGAGTCTACATTAGATCTCAGAGGGTTTATGACTCCTCCCCAGTTTACAGACGAGCACCCTAGAGGAAAAGACAGTGGGTTTCATGGCCTAGGTCTGGACTTTGTCCTATTATTGACATCTACTACTTTACTGAACAAAATTAACAACAACAACAACAACAACAACGACAACCAAGAATCCTTGTTCCTCGCTTGCTGGGCTTTTGTAAGTGTGGATCCTTCCCTGAATCCTGTATTGTCTCCCTTCCTGACCATATTTGCCTGTCCTTACACTTTGACTTAAAAGGCTCTCCTAGATTTCAGTGGCTTTTGGCCCAAGCCTCTGACGTGCTTGGCTCCGTTGAGAAGGCACTGTTACGGAGGCCTTGGGTGAGTTCCTAAGGGAAACATTCCTTTTTCCCATCAAAATGGTCTCTAAGCTTCTGTGCAACAAGAGGCCCTGCAACACTTGAGACTTTTAGTCTCTTTAACCGTCAAAGCTCACAGTGTTCGTGTTGTAAGTGAGGGACTCCCTCTTGAAGAAAACAATCAATCAGGCTTGGACACAAAAGATCAATAAGTGCCTGATATATGTATGGGAAAAGCCAATCAATCATGGAAGTATTGGTTTATGATTGCTTATTTCTCCTAATAGAGATCATTTACCATATATTATCATTAGTAAAGATGTGAAATTTGAATTCCTAAGCAGAGTAGATTGTAGAGTCCAAGATCAACACACACACACACACACACACACACACACACACACACACCCCTTCTGGACTGGCCTACAAATTCTGAACTCCTAAAATTCAGCTTTGGGAATTTTCTTTGAGATAGCCTAAGCTTTAAGAGAACTTGGGGGATGGGGGTTTAGCTCAGCAAGTTCTGATCTTCAGGAAGCAGAAAGCTAGGAAGAAGAATTGTTTACCAAAGACAGACATACCCATTTTTCAGCACAAACCATTCTGTGAGGAGATTTTTCCTGAAGGGATAAGGAAATGGTTGGCTGGTTAGCTGGTGGTTTTGTGATACTGGAAAGGATGGGAGTCCAGCGCTTAGCTAAAACCTTGAGTCATTTGGTGGCCTCTCCAGGCTATTTTACACTGTGCTTAAGGTTCTTGGCAATCATTTTCTCTTTTTCCATTATTCAGAATTTTGGTCTATAGATCATAACACAAATGAGTCATTAAATTTGCTCCAATTGAGCCAGTTTTATTTATTGTTACGTTTCAGGGAACTTGCTATTCTGATGATTGATGGACCTGCTTGTCTGAGGAGATAGGTGTTATGAGAGAGAGAGAGAGAGAGAGAGAGAGAGAGAGAGAGAGAGAGCATTGGAAGGTGGGTCAGCAAAAGCTGTTGGGGGCTCACAAGGACAAGTCTACAAAACCCAGGCCAGCTTAAGAACGGAGTGCTCTGAGGAGACCGTGTGATCCGCACGGAGGACCTGGGAGCGCTTGAGCGAGAGGGAGGATACAGCCTAAATGTCTTGAAGAGGGTGTGAATGAACCCATGACCTCGCAGTCAAGGCCAGGGAGGTGTGTAGGGTCTGTGCACACCAGATGCTCTTGGTGTTGGAAAAATGTGTGTGAAAAACTGTGTGCAGTGCAAGCAGAGGCCACGGAGAAACCATGGAGGGAGGGGTAAAGAGAAGCAGTTTTGTAAAGAGAGCCAGGAACTGAGCAGACAACTTACACTTCACCTACCGGAGAGAGGGGAAAGGCAAGGTAAACATTTACAGACCGGAGGAAACAAGGTGCCGGGTGCTGCAGAATTAGGAACAATAGAGGCAGCCCCATTTCAGAGCTGATAGAATTGTGATACCATGTGAGACGGGCATATTAATATGTATTCCATAAACTGTGCAGCTCGCAGCTCCGCCACTCTGTTTTGCTCTGACCGCAGTACCAGCCTCAGGCACCGCAACACAATTTGGAAACAATGTGACGGAAATGTTTAATCTGCTCGGCCCATCTGTGCTGTGTATTTCTCCAGATCTCCCTGAGAGAGGCGCCTTGAATCTCCACATTGCCTTTAATATTCTCCTAAATCACCTCCCCACTGCACTTCAAGGGCCATTGCTACAATATCACAGGTTCATCTAAAGTGCAATGGGGAGGGGAGTCGGGAGGGAGGCACAGGCTGGGAGATTTTTTATTTTAAAATAATTTCCAGAGATCGTCTTTTCTGCTTCCTTAAAAAAAAAAAAAAAAAAGAAAGAAAAAAAAAGAAAAAGAAGAAGAAGAAGAAAAAAAGTTATTCTATTGTTGCCGTAAGGTTATTGAGGTTGTTTGGTGCAAAACAGGGTAGGACAGAGTGGAATCATTCTCCAAAGAATTATATTTATTAATCTCCATTCTCTCAATTGAGCGTGGGAGGGGTGAGCAGCTGCTGGCGTCTCGTCTCTGTTTTGCACCTTGCTAGGGTGAGGTGCTCATTAGGGGCTCTGGCTCTCCGTTCTCGTGGCATTGAATTTGGGCTTGGTAGTTCTCAGAGCTAACTCTGCTGCTGCTTGGCAACAAACAAAGCCGTATACATTTAATCCCTGCCCAGGAAAGGACACTTTACATTTTTAATTTGGGCAGAAACCCTTAGGTTTTCTTTCCTTGTAGTACAGATACTGAGTGTTGGATTCCCGCTGCATTTCCACACTTGATTTCACCAAATTCAGCTATTTGGGACTGGAATGTGGGCTCGGAGAAAGAGGGGACAAAGCCACTGTGTTTTAGACCCTAGATGAATGGGAGAGAGTTGCACATCACCAAGAAAATTAGGATTCCTTTTGCTTTGTGAATTAAAGAAATGAATAATTTAATCCTCAAGATTGTTCCGGCGAGGGAAAGGCGAACGTCCCAGTTGCGGGGGCCCTACAGCCTGTCGGTGTGTTACATCATCTGCACACATAGGCGTTTCCATGACAACAGCTTATAGCTTCATTTCCTGGATCCCTCTAGGGGGTGTCACAGCCAGATCCACCTGCTTTTCACCCTACCCTCGGTGGGGTCATGGTAAGGTCGCCAGAATAAATGAACGCGGGTACTAATGATCTGTTTACTGCTGTTTATGCTTGGTGTGTGTCAGGGGCATGCACATTTAGAGAGCTCATTATGGCTGCAATTAGAATGCACCATCGCTAGATATTTAACTCCTTTTTCTTTTAAATTAGCATTTTAATAACATTCTTTGAGCAGAGAAACAAAATGACCATTTTTCACGGACAAACTTCTAGCTGTAGGTGCAACTTTAATGGCAAAGTTGCGAAGGGGAAAGAAGGGAGAGAGGGGGGAAAAAGGCCATTTTTACTACTTTCACCCCTCCTCCCTACCAAAAGGATATTTTTATTTGCTTTCTAACACACTCAATTTCCTAAATTTGTTTTGAATCCAATTATTTTGGGTGGTTTAAAGTACCGTGCTCTTGTTGGACGGAAATTAGCAGCGATTGAAATTAACTTTTTATGTGACCTGTGAAAGGGGCTAAAATAATTACAAGTGTAGAAGAAATCTTCCTTCCAGGAGACCCTAGCTGTAGGACTGGGCCCGGAGACCATTCTCAGAACATCTTCATACTGCAACCACAAGGACTTTTTGTTTTTCTTTAAGGTGGTGACTGCTATGATTGTTTCTGTGTTACTGTCTTTAGGATCATCTTACAGAGCGTAAGTGGTGACAAACACGCCATTATACGCAGGATAAATAAGAATCAGATAGAAAGACAACAATAGCGGGGTATGAATTACCATTTTAAAAAGGTCAGATGGTGGGAGTCTCCAAGAGCAGGAGAGTTGGAGTAGAGATGAAGCAATGCTGACAGAGACGGACTTGGGCAGGGTATTGTGGAGGCATGGCTTTTTAGGGACCAGACAACACCTTCTCTAGGTGTTTACAGATGCTCTGCTTGTGTAAAGTGCAGTGAAAAATAACAATTTGAATGTTTCGATTATCTTTCCCAGTCCCTTCCATTTTCATTATTTATTTCCTATAAATCGGGACCTTGCTGAACATAATTCTGCAGACAAGGAGGTGGAGGGGACAGACGATGTGAACGTGGAGATAGATGGTGGGTACGTGCAAGATAGATGCTATGCGTTTATGAAAAGGGAAGGCATCTGTGGTGAGCATCCACAGGGTAGAGCAGGCGAGCATGGGGACATTTTTATGGATGGAAAAGGTGTAAGGAAGACGGTGGGAACCGGCACAGCGAGCCTACCCTCCTGGAATCCACGTCCAAGTTCTGCCTGAGATGTCCCACGCTTGCTGTGGCTCCTGTGAACCTCATGAGCCTTTCCATGACAACAGACAGGATTTCACAGCCTTGGAGGCTTGGGAGGTCAATAGTTGAAAAGCAAGAGTTAGAAAGAGAGATCTTTATCCACAGCAAAACAATCCCAGAAGTCCCCCCACCACACTACACACACACACACACACACACACACACACACACACCACAGAAGAAAAAAAATTAATGATGCAGCAGGAAAAAAAAAGAACCTTTCTAAAAATGCAAGTTTAAAATGTTTATGCTCTTGCCTCAGCCTCGCTGCACCTTAGAATCTGCCATTTCATAAACAAAATACTGATGGCACAGACTATCATTTGCTGATAGCTACCCCAGGACATATCTAGATGCACTTCTGTTATTTTAATTAAATACTGCATTATGGTTTGTGACAACTCCATAGCTATTGCGTAAATGAATTCCGAATTAAAGCGTTACTTAGGCATCCAGTAATTTTTGTTTCAGTTCTCAGTTTTACAAAGCAAATAGCTATAAAATCAAGATGTTCATTCATTTACAGATGGGGGAAGGATTGTTGTTGCTATTTTTTTCCCCCTTAATCCTCATGCACGAAAGGAATCTGGCTCCTGACACTCTCAGCTTACGAGCCACATCACGAAGAAAAACACATCCTCTCAACTAGAATGTGAAACACTGAATATTAATTGCTGGTATTATGCTTATCTTTGCAGTAGAGTCCTGGCTGTTAACAATTGTCCCGATGGGCTGCCAGGAGAGTCTTCTCTTTTGTTGAGTGGTTAGGAACCTATTTAGTTTCATTTTCTTGAAAAAGAAATTGAAAAGTGCATAAAAGCTCCATGGAAGTTTCTGGATTTGGAACTCCTCCCAAACACAATGTAAGGACAGAGAAACTCTTGTGCCTTTATGCAAAAAAAAAAAAAAAAAAAAAAAGTGCATCTCTAAGTAAAAAAAAATATTTTTAATTTAAGTATATTACCATCCCCTAAATGAACTGGAGATATAATTTGATATCACCAATTTGTTATAGTTTAAACATTGCCTAATTGGTAAATTATGAGAAAAGTTTGGAATTTTCTCATTTATCAATTCAGAATCTCACTCAAAATATAGTAGGACAAAAGGATTTTTTTTTGCTCAAATCTTGAGGATTTAATTGTCATTAATATGTCTTGTCACATGAAAAATTTTAAAATAGCAAGTTTTCTGAAGACACTCTCTATTATTGGTCTGAGAATCAATACAATCTTTTAATTAGTATTAAATATCTTCTGTCCGTGGATGTCAGCAGCTTCTCGCTTTCTGTATTCTCACGGTTGCCCCTGACTTCCCATAATGAATCTTCCAACTTCGACAGAAATTACTGCTCTGTATGTTTGCGATGAGACTATAATGTGCTTCAGCATTTTGCAAGTTCGGTTGGAGTGCTGAAACCATACGATCTCGAGAAACCCTAGCAGGAGAGGCTGAGGGAGGCTGGGTTCCTTCTGAGAACGTAATTACACAGAAACAAAGCTTTCGAGACTCCTTTTAAATAGGGCACATCACTGAAATGTCATCTAGCCTCTCTGGCAGATTAGCGAGGAGTTTATTACTAAATCTCTGTCTATTAGACGTGTAGCTGACTCTGGAGGAGCAGCTTGTTATAGGACTGGCGGCAGGAAATGGAGGGAATGTCACAGTTAAAGACACAAATTTTCCCTGTAATATATTCGAATGGAAACCTCTGAATCCAATACTACATGGGCATATCTAATAAATTCACAATATTTCAGTCTCAACAGCCTTCGCCGGTTAGTTTTAAAGATTTATGTGGTAAAAAATTACTCGGTGATGAATATGGTTTACTCTGTGCAGTATTGGAGGTGTAAGGAATTAAACTACCGTCTTTAACAGTGAATTTATTATTACCTCTGTCAAAAGACGAAGCCTTTAACAGCATTTGTTATAAATTCACTGCAAAATAAATGGCTGGCTTTTTTTTTTTTTTTTTTTTTTTTTTAAATGCTGGAGTTTGTAAAGCGTTGGGTGATTCTGAGCATTAACCTAACCCCTTCATGGCTTATGTGGTTCTGTGTAAACATCTGGTGTGGGACTTTCTACCTGACTCTGGGGTGTGTGTGTGTGTGTGTGTGTGTGTGTGTGTGTGTTTTGAAAGTGAAAGATCCTGTCTAGGACAACAGTTTAGAAATAAGGAGATTAAAGAGAAAACTGCAGTTGTATTCTCTCTCTCTTAAAGGGTTTTTATAATAAAGAGCCAGGATTCAATGGGACAGGGCTGTCATGCAGTTGGCCCCTTGCTCGCAGGCCTATGTGCATGCATGTGCACACAAACAAGCACCCTCTCCCTTTTGTCCTCTCTTGGAATGGGTGTCCCCTCATTTATAAAAATTACCTGGAAGGAATGAGGCTGCCAGGGTTTGTTCTAGACGATTGGTTCCTGTCTGGGGGAAAGGAATGGCCTCTACTGAATTTGACCGGTGTGTGACCGTTGCCTTCCAGCTGACCCCAAATCCCATTCGCATCCCCCTAACTCCTGCTTCCCAAAGGGATTATTAATGAGAGAAAATACCACCACCATCATCATCTTCGTCATCACAGCACGGTGTTGACCTGCTTGTTAACATGAAATGGGGTGGCGGGGACACCTTCTGTGTTTCCCCCATGCCATTATAAATAAGAAAAGATAGCTTCTGATGGTCTACCCCTGCCTACCCCTTTGGTTAGGTCAGAGGTGAATAATAGTTCTTTGACAGGCATTGATCAGTTTCATCACACTGTTTGGGCAGTTTGTGCCCCAGGCCTATATTTCCCCACTTACGACGCCCAAATTACCTCCCAAATAACCTTAGCCCATCCCCCCTAACTCAGTCAAGCCGAGGGTATGACGCCTGAGGAAGTCCTAAATGGACACTAGATGTCACCAAACACCTCCTTTCCCTCAGAGCCCTGAAATTAAAAATAAATAAATAAATAAATAAATAAATCCTTCCTTTAAGGCAATTGAAGGAATTAACTTAGGGGTTTTTATGAGTGGTGTTGTCACATTCAACTAAACACATCTAAAAGAGGAAATATCATTGCACGTTCTCTCTCTCTCTCAAATAATATACAGTTTTTTTTTTTTTTTTTTTTTTTTAAGAAACGAAGGAACAGCTCAAGGGAAGAGAAAGGTCTATATTCTTAAGTAGTCCTTTAAGGAGGAAAGTGGGAAGAAACCGTGGGTTTTTAAAATCCCCTTATACAGGCATTATGTTAACACAGCCCAGGTGTGCCAGGCCAGGCCCTGCTACATTCAGGCTGTGACAGCTGTTCCATCCCAGGTGACAGAAAGAATCTATCTTTGTTCATAGACAGTCCATCTACCCACATGAAGGGCCTCCTGATACACTGTTTCCACCAGCTAAGAAGTCAACCCAAAGACTGGCACGGCAGAGCCCTGAAAAGACCTTCCTGTCCTGGCTAAGCCATTACCTATCAACCCTAAGGAATGCCCAACTTCTTGCTCCAGTGCTGGTTCCCAAAGAAATAGAGCCTAGATGAGGCCCTTAGAGGTATTTAATACTCATAGGTGAAGGACACCCAAGCTTAGGAGATGCATCCTTCTGCCTCAGTTTACCTACACAGGAGGCAAGGGGTACGTGGTTCTTCTTTCCAGTTAACTAACTGAGTTTCTCTTTTTGGTTTTTGAGACAGTCTCAATATATGTCCCTGGCCGGCTCAGAACTTGCTATGTACACCAGGCTGCTTTGGACTCAACAGAGATCTACCTGCTTCTGCCTCAGTCTGCAGGGATTAAAGGCGTGTGCCTTTACACCCTACAAAGTGTCTCCTTTTTATTTGCTGGACCGCTCATGTTACTGCCATAAATCACTTCTAGAACTGATCTCTTTCGCACTGGCCAATCAGTTATGTGGTATCTCAGACAGCAGAAGCACCTATGCTATTTAGAAGGAATGTTTTCTAGGGGAAAAATTTTGCTGGCTGGAATCAGGTTACTTCCCTGAAAGGACACTTGTAACTTCTCTTATCCAAACAGAGGCATCTTATCCTTTGAGAGGCCATAGCGGCCGCTGGACTCCTTCAGATACAAGGAGCTAAGCCAGGGCACGGTGTCCTCGCCCCGAGAGTGATTCAGCACCTGCCCTGTCATGCATGGTGCTCAGACAGAATGGATTTTTGGAGTACACCTGTTGTTGAACCTCTGCCAGGTACTGATGGCCACTAACCCCCAAATCACTTTCCCCCCTGCTGTTGATGCTTGGAATGTCGGACAGGGCCGAGCGGCAGCCGGTGTGTATTTCAAACACAGCAGATGGATTTTTATATTAGCTCCTATTTCATGTTCAGGCAGAGCGACCGCCACACTAAAACCACACAGCCTCAGTGCCGCCGAGTTTGCTTCTGTGAGATTAATTCTGTGAAATTAATTGGGACAAGATTGAAAAGGAAATTAAAATGCAGCTGAGTGAACAGGCCTCTCAAACACCTTTTCTCTGCTCTGTTCAAACTTGAATTCTGCGGTGGTCGCCGGCATCGTGGGAAGTAATTTACGAGAGGCAGGCTCTCAGGAGTGATCCGTTACGTATGAGGAGACCTGCACCAGCGCCACAATCTGGAGCCACTGAAAAGCGCTAAACCGCCCTGCTGTGTCTGGCGCTGTGTCCTGGCTCCTCCAGGGGGAGGAAGAGAGGCTCTTACCAGCAAAAGCCGCTCAGAAATCTCTGGGCCCAAAAGGAGTGCAGGAACATCCGCTGGATGTTCACATCCGCTTCGTTATTAAAATCTTTCTCTAATATATTTTAAGATCCAAATTAGAAGTCAGCGAGTTAAGTGGGCATGAAGCGGCATGGGGCCTCGGAATGTTTGGTGTGCTGAGGGGCAGTCCGTGGGAGGGCTCTCTGCTGGCTGTGTCCTTGTTACTGCTCCTGAGATGGGTACATGGCTCAGGCCTCTTCTGGAAGAGAGCTTTGGAGACTTTCTGGTGGCAGTGATGATATTTCTAAACCACAAAGACACAGTGGATTTCCACATAGGCCTCTTCACTGGGTAGTGAGTGATCTTACCTACGTGAGAGAACTTTATTTTGTGTCTCCACCCGATGTAGCTTCTGAGAAGTTCTTGGTGTATGAACCANCAGGACAGGTGGTAGGCTGTTTGGATAACTATGAAGTACATTTCTCTCTCTCTCTCTCTATATATATATCTATATATATATCTATATCTATCTATCTATCTATCTATCTATCTATCTATCTATATATCATGTACCATATATATAATGTATGTGTGTGTGTGTGTGTGTGTGTGTGTGTGTGTGTATTACAGGGCTGGAGATCTGGGTCAATGGTTAAGAGCACTGCCTACCATTCCAGAGAATCCAGTTTCAATTTTCAGCACCCACATGGTGGCCCACAACCCTCTGTAACTCCAGTCTCAGGGGTCCAAAGCCCTCTTCTGTCCTCTGTACATACATATCTACATATATATATACAGACAAAATACCAATACCTGTTAAATAAAACAAGCAAGCAAGCAAACAAACAAACATATATTCCCCATTACAGCAGGGACAGCAAGGACAGTCCAGGGTTAAAAGCTGACATCTTCCCCTTTCTGTCTGCTCATCTTACTTCCCTGCCTTGAGTCCCCTTCTTCCTGACTCTCTCCTTGCAACCTTTTCTTTCCTTTCTTTTTTTCTGAGACAGGGTTTCTTTATTATATAGTCTTGGTTGTCCTGGAACTCAGAATGTTGACCAGGGTGGTCTCAAAATCACAGATATCGGCATGTCTCTGTCTCCTGAGGCTCACCACGCCCACCACCGTGTTTTCTTAATGAAGGGCTATGGATTTAACTTGGTAGTAGACCATCCAGGGCCTATCATGCATAAGGCCCTGGATTTGATCCTCAGTACTGTTAAGTTTTACTTTGAAAGGGGTAAACCAGTTGTACCTATGGGGGTGAAGACAAAACAGGTGGCGGTTGGAATGCTTGTCGACCAAATGGAGCAAGTCATTGAAGCTGCGCTAGAGTACCCTGTGGATTTCTCCAGCAGCCTTGCAACATCAGGCCCACTGTGTTTAGAATGGAAGTATCTAGGGTGGGTGAAACAACTCCCTCATTTTACAGGTGAGGACAAAAGTCCATGGAGCTGAGCTGTACAGCTGTGTCGTGCATTCCGCAGGGAGACATTCTGCAGGTTTCTAGACAGAGGCCTTTCTTGCTCAGCCAAGGGGCTACCGGCCTTTGCAGGGAAGAAATACGGAGTACTCCAGACATCATTCTCTTGGGCTAAACTCAGTGTGCGTCAGTTTGTTCTCTTGCTCCCGGTATGAGAGGTAGGCTCATTCCAGCCAAGGAAGCCAGCCGGGGCTGAGGTAGGAAGAGCCTGAGAGAGAATTCCAGAGAGCCGGAGATGGCTGAACATCCAGATGGCATCAGAATCTCCTTTTCTATCTGTATGAATTGGTTCATTTGTGTTTTTTTTAGAGACAAGCGGATAGGAAGGGAGGTCTTTTAAGGTTCCTTTTTGTCCAAGGGCTCTGATTGAGTTAGGTAATAGAATCAGGGTAAATCCAATCTCAGACGCTCCCCAAGCCGACGTTAAACAGAATGAAGCTTGCAGAAGGAATGGTCCTTGAACTACAACCTTAGCATCTCCTCCTCTGATTTGCAGGGATTAGCAGTATGAGGAAGAGAGGCACCTGGTATTGCTTAGGGGGCAGAGATACTGATAGACTTAGAACCTTCCGGAACAGTGGAGAAAGACGCTGACAGAATAAAGGCAGCGAGGCATTTTCCCCGAATTAAACTCTGATGCCTTAGCATGTAGTCATGGAGGAGGGGAGCGGAGGTTTGATTTTAAAAAACCAGTCTAACGTTCCTAGGCATCTCATAGAAATGCCACAGCCATGGTAACCACACACCGCTCTATAAGGGGACAGGTCACTGCACAGCCCCTTAGATCTAACTGGAGGGAAGGGACCCCCAGTGAGAAGCCATTAACAAAGGCAAAAGACATGTAAAACAAACAAAATAATCATGACGGAGAGAAGGCCAGCCGCCAGTCTGGCTCTGCACTCCCCCCCTCCTGCTACAGGCACCTCTAGACAATGTAAACAGTTAATTTGTTCACCTGCAGGCTCTGGGCAAACAGAGGCCTGGTCACACCTGAGTGGGTAACTCGATTACCCCGTAATGCCAGCACAGTAATGTACACAAATTCTATTACACGGCAAACCTTGCTTACGGGCATTTGAAATACCAATCAGGCCAGTGTCCACTCCCTTCTCTGCTTCCAATTTATTCTTGGTGTATTGGAGCTGCACCGAAATTGTGGTAGGGTGGTGCTGTGTTGGAGTCATAGGAGAAATCACTAGAACATCGCTATCTCATCCAGCAGGGCTTACAAAGCCCTTAGCATCCTGCAAAGGGCCAGGTCTGAATTTAGTTACTGTTGAAAGGGGCCTGGAGTCAGACTTGGCTCTTCTCTTCTCTTCTCTTCTCTTCTCTTCTCTTCTCTTCTCTTCTCTTCTCTTCTCTTCTCTTCTCTTCTCTTCTCTTCTCTTCTCTTCTCTTTACATTTTATTTTATTGTTTTACGTTTTGTATTTTATTACATTTTATGTATTTATTACATTTCTATTCACTAATTTACCATGTGTGTATGCCACAATGCACCTGTGGAGGTCGGAGGACAACTTTCAGGAGTCAGTCCTCTCCTTCCACATTGTCTCTGGGACTGAACTCAGGTCGTTAGTCTTGGCAGCAAGTACCTTTATCCACTGAGCTATTTCGCCTCTGCCTCTTGGTCTTTTGTAAAGGAGTTCACAGAATATCTCAAGCACAAACAGACCCTTGGTATAAGTGGTAGAACAAGGGAAACGGCAAATGTGATGTTCATAGCACAGTGGGTTTCTGTGATGTTCATATACTCAGTAATTAACGAGTAAATTATGCCTGTTTCAAAACTGTATTTGTAGATATTGACGGGCTGCACAGAGAACACCCTCTGTGATAAGTTCTCTTAGGAATAAGACATGTTGTCTTAGTTTGGCTGTATAATATATATGGTCTTTCTTGTTTGTTTACAGGATGATGATCAATAATTCCCTCAAACTGTAGCCTGCAACTCCAGAAAATTCTTTTATGATATACAGGCAATAATCTATCCCTTTTAAATAAAGCCCTGTTGCTTTATGATCAACAATAGCATGTGTTAGTTGAGTCTAGGGCTGGCTTATGCTTGAGGAAGAGAATAAAGTTAGCTGGGCTGTGTGCAATTGAATTCAGTAGGTTGGCCTTATCAGCACTGGCTCAAACCAATTGAGCTAACAGGTTCTGACTCCTCCTCCCACAGGTAATTATATTATCGTCTCATTTATCTATAAATGAAATAAAAATCTAGTGTACCTAGCCAGAATGTTTTCAATAGTATTATATGGTAATAAATTATGTACATAGTGTGACCTTTATATATCATAAGTTCTAAGAAAACATAAAATTTTGACTGGCATAATTTTAGTATTATATCTACTTCATTTTATATATTTAAATTTGCTTTAGTGTAGCTTTAAATGTGAAAAAAATGATTCCTGGGCTTCAATTTTTTATCAAAAAATTTCCCAAACCATTATACATTAAAGGGGATTTTGATCTGTGTGTAAGGGGAGCCATGTAATATACAGAGTGAGGTGTAATAACATGGGCTCATTCTGGTTACACTAAGTATACTAACAGGAGTAAAAACATAGCTTTGGCTCCAGGCCCTATAGTTTACATTTTTACCTTGCTCAGAATGCGGATGAGGTCACCCCGTTGGAAAGACAGTTCATCCGGCTGGTCACCATGGCAATCCCATAAGCCCTGGTAATAATCGGCATAGTCCACTGATCAAAGAGAAGAGAAAGCAGAGATGAAAGGAATCAGTTTGGCTGCAAATGGAAACCGGGGTTCTGATACAGCCTCCAGGAGACTTAAGATTCAGGGGGGCCCCAGATGACAAACACTCAGAGCAAAGGACTATGGGAGGACGAGATCATTAACTCGCATAAAATATTTACAGATCACCCCTAGTAGGGGTGCTGCTCAACAATATGGTAATAGATGTGTTTATTAATAGATGAAAACTGGGCACATAATTCCTCAGTTGGTTTGCAAACAAGCAGCACAAAGATGTTTCCCACTAGATTTCTTGATCCAGGGCATCGAAACACCAGACTGCATCTCTTCTTTATGTATCTGAAGAAACAGATCCTTCTGCCTGTCCACGAGAGAGGCTGAGTCAGCCAGCACTCTTCTGCATCGTCACGCCTCACATTTTGGCCTCCTCTGTTACCCTGGAGTTTCATCCCAGGTACCTTATGAGGTAGTCACCAATAAATACTGAAACGAATAGCCCGGTCTTTAAGTGGAGCTGTGGGGGTGTCTCATCCATTACAACTAAATTCTGGGTGGGCTGGCCCTTCTCCAGCATCTCATTTGTAGACCCTGAACGTGTCTGCCAAGATTTATCTGCAAGCCCCTGGGGACCAGAAACCAAACTCATCTGCATTAAAAATGAAAGCAACTGAAGACACCAAACCAAGCTTTAGACAGCACAGGAGAGATTTACTGGGCTCCTCAGCCAGACTAGATGGCAGTGATGCCACGGGACAGCCATCGATTCTTAACAATGAAGAATTTGTATTGATCCTCTTCTACCCGGAAAGGTTAAACACCATCGGACACAGTGGGCGAACATGTGGGGGGTTTGAATGGCGGGAGAGCTAATGCCCACTGGACCAGGGACACTTGGAGTTTCTTAGACTATTCCATACTAGACCTGTGAGCCAAGCACCTGCCAAAGGTGAGATTTGATCGACTGGACTCAGGAGTCCCGAGATGTAGTTAAAAACCGGTGTGATTTTTAGCCAGGAGGCTGATGCAGGAGGATCATGAATTCTAAGCCAGCCTGGGTTTCACTGTGACACTCTGCTTTGAAAAATGGAGTGGAAAAAAAAAATTGTGTGATTTCTAGGGACTCTGTCTCACCGATTCCTACTTGGTCTGGATTTGTCTGGATTCTCCCTTGAGCACCCATGGTTCGAAGGCTGCTCTTGACTGGCAGCAGATGGGACGTGAATGGTCAGCGAGGTACCACAGAGGACCTGCCTGTGCTTGTTCCCTCCCCACTTACTTCTTGACTTATGAATAATTCAAATAAGACAGGCACAGTGGAACATATCCCTGTATGTCTTTGTAAAAGACTCTTATTAGGCATCTTAAAGCGCACAAAAGCAGAGGAGAGATTGGCTCATTTGGGTAAGAGCAGATTGCAAACAGAAATAAAAATGTCAACCGTAGAGACTGTGAGACTGTGTTTTCTTTACACAGAGAATTGTCTCTGCGGCAGACAATAGAGGGCAGCATACGAAGTAACTGCCAAGGAAACCTCCTGCCATCGACTGAAGAACACGCTGGGAAGAAAAATATATTGGGAGAAAAAACGCTAACTGTTGAAAAGAGAAGGCATATATTTTTGGGGGACATCAGTGCATGAAATGATAGAGAAATATCAACCTTAGAAAGTGATGGCAGTTTCCCCAGAGGCTATGTTATACATTCTCAGTTGTAAGGGAGTTTATAAATCATCTCAAGACTTTGACTAGGTCTAGGAACGAGAAGACACTTGACATTAATATTCTTTGTGGGTTTGTAGGTGACAGGGTATAATATTTTTTTAAAAAAATAAAAAACAGATTTTGAAACCCCAATTTGGCTGTTTATGAATGGTGGGAAGACTGGCAGAGCTACCTTGGCACTCTCTGGCCTAGTGCACCGTCCACTTTGAGTTTCTGATCCTCACAGTGTGCTTGGGGGTGAGACAGCTCCTAAGGTACCTATTGGATAGATACGAGATACGATAATGGTGGAGAAGACTACCTGGGGAAAGACCTAAGTTAAAGACACATTACAAACCAGACACAGTGGTTCACACCTATAATCCCAGCAATCAGAAGGCTCAGGCAGGAGGATTGCTTTGAGTTTGAGGCCAACTGGACTACAAGGTGAGCTCAAGACTATAGGGTGAGAGAGACTTTGTCTCAAAACAAACAAACAAACAAACAAACAAACAACCAGGGAGCTGGGGTGCAGGGTGATAGGGAGACAGATTTGATTAACCATAGACAGGAGCCTTCTAAGACACAAGGAATACAGAAAGGCCTTTGGTGTTCAGGAACCTAGGAGACAGCCCCACCCACGCTTAAGGACCCTGACAAACAGCTCTGAGCAGTCAAGCAGAATGATAAGGCTAAAACTGGGGAATGTAGTCAACCCAATGCCCGCAGAGTCTTTTGGTATTAAGGAGATCAGTGAGGGAGACCTTCTTTAGCTGGATAAGGTTGGACCCCCATAGTACACGATCTTAGTTTATCTTATGAGATTCATATTTATGCACATGTGTACAGGCAACTTCATTCCTTGGCATCCATCAGGCCTGTGCATAAAACCAGGGACTGTCCTAGATACATATACAGTCCCTGCTCTCAAGGCTACCCTCTAGCTGGGGAGGTGCTGTGGACCAGAGCTACTATACCAGTATTCAGGACTTAGGAGGTCGAGAATGCTATGTGTAAGAGGGAGCTTAGCCGAGTCCTAGTAGTCAGGGGAGGATTCTTTGAAGCTTCAGCTATCTACAAAAGCCTGACCTGCCGAGCATCACAGAAAGATCTTGAAGTTGGGAGGAGCTGAGGCTGAGCAAAGCTTCATTCCTGAAGCGTGGCCTTAGGAAGGGCCTGACGGTCTACACCATGACTTTCTGCTGTGCCCTAGACCAGGCTTGCCTACCCTCAGACAGGAGACCGAGGGCAGATACTGGTTCTTATAGGGCAGTGAAAGGAGTTAGGAGCCCGAGGACAAGGCTTGCCTCTGTAGACTAGATTTTGGCTCAGCTGGGTTTCCGCCACATTGGGAACAGCCTAAGTCAGAAATGATGCAATCTTCTGACCAGTTAATTAATTCAAAACATCCTCATTCTCATTTTGAGGACATTATTCCATCTAATTATTTTTTTTCTAGTCTGTCCATTTGGAATGAAAGACAAAAGAATGAAAGCTTAATGCCAGCATTTCTCAACGTCTTTCCAAAAAAAAAGAAAAAAAAAGAAAAAAAGGAACTCTGCACTAAACAAAGCCTGGTAATTCAAAAGCAAAAGCTCTAATATATTCAGCATAAAACAGACAGAGGACCTAGAGCAATAATGACAACAGTAATAACTAAAACAGTTATAACAATTAACAACAATTACAATGATAGGGGAGCTAATGGCGATGATCGTAGCATTTAAATTGCAAGCAGAGCCGGGGAGGAGTGTTTCTAGAGAAAGTGGGGGTGGGGTGGGGTAGGAGTGGGAGTGTCTTGTTCTCGCTAATCCCCTGTGTGAGGGAGGCTAAGCTTCAAGTGAGCAAAGTTATCACAAAGAAGAGCAACCGACAGAATTGTTTCTCCATTTCCCAGGTGGTTATTAGGAATCGTCCCACACCAGATTCTTTGTGACCAGGACGGGCTTTTTTCCTTCTATGGAGTCCAGGCTGGTGTTACTGGTGACAGAGTCAATGGCAGCACCTAGTAAAAGGACCAGGACACCTATCTAGCTCTCCTTGTCTTCAGGCACAACAGAAGATGACTGTTCTCCTATGGCTTAGTTGTTGCGGGCATTGGGTAGCTTCAGATTTCAAGCTGTGAGCAGGGAAAAGAGGCTAAAGGCAGGTCAGTGGGGTGTTTACATTTTCTTGATGAGTAAAGGGGGGCACAGCTGTTTAAATTAGGGACACCAGACAAAGCCTTGAAAACAAACCGACCACAGTAAGGCCCAGTGAGAGTTGGACCAACTCTGTAAACAGTGGCTGCGAATGCTCTAGTCTAAGCCAAGCCAGGAGGGGCCACCAAGTTTTAGTACACTCAAAGCAGACACCCACCGCTACCTTATTATACTTCAATTTCAGAAATATGAAGAAACTTGCCAGATGCCACTCACTGTGACACCAGAGCAGGAAGAATATTTTCTGCTCATTTTCCATACCATTTGATTATGTTCAAGCCCATTTCACCTTGACTTATGAAATTACTATGTTCCTTAATTTTGTAAGTATGATTTATGTGTGGAGACCAATCACAGGTCCTGATTCTCACCTCATCGGTTCCTTTTATTGGGTTAAAATGTTTGTGGGTGATGTTCAACTCAAGGTTAGTCCTGGAGAAACAGAGGACAAGAGCCACAGGAGCCCATGTAGCTCCTTTTTGTTTGGCGTAGGAGTTTTCTGTCAGCAGGCACCACAGTGGGCTGGCAGAGGGTCTCCAGGATGGAAAGCCTATGAAAGACCACTCTTCGCTCTTCTGACATGACTCCATGTTTATAAGACTAAGCATTAAGCTTGGTTTGCCCACAATCATAGAGAGACACACAGAGAGACAGAGACACACAGACATACAGACACAGACACAGACACACACACACACAGATATGAACAGAGACACACAGAGAGACAGATAGAAGGACAGACAGAGAGACACACAAAGACACAGAGAGACACAAGAGAGAGACAGAAATATACCGAGACACACAGAAACAGAGAAATGAACAGAGACATTCTGAGAGACAGAGACACAGAAACAAATAGAAACACATAGAGACAGAGACAGAGACACAGAGAGAGAGAGAGAGAGAGGGAGAGAGAGAGAGAGAGGGAGAGAGAGAGAGAAAGGGAGGGAGAGAGAGAGAGAAAGGGAGGGAGGGAGAGAGAGAAAGAGAGAGAGAGAGAGAGAGAGAGAGAGAGAGAGAGAGAGAGAGAGAGAGGAGAGCTCTATTCCAAGACCTTCTTTGGCTAGCAACTTTATGAGTCTAAGGGTGACTTGTCTCTCTCTACAGCATGGCACACCCAAGCAAAGGAAAATTTTATACCAACAGCTCACAGTGAGTCTTGCTTTGGGCTACCCAGAAGTTTCTCACAGCAAAGCAGGAAAATATGATCTCACCACTAAAGACTATCAATGTTAGATCCACTGTGGGACTGCCAAGCTGGAATTTAGAGAAAATCTGAGGTGTTGAAGAGTCACTCATTAAAGTAACCATGTTACTAACAGTCACGCTGCAAAGCAAGCTCTTTATAGATTGGGCAATCAATACTACAAGGCTGTGATAGATTTTCTAGGTAACAGAATAAAATAAAAGAAATTGCATCTTACAGGGTCATTAACACTCAATAAGGATAAACTGAATTCTGTTCCTCTCTCCCTCTTCGGATAAGATCTGGAGGTAGCCTTGAAAAATGTTAGCAGTTCTGTCAGAGAAAGTGAAGCATCAAGTGACAGGGTCTGTGGGACAGAGAAGAGTCCTCAAATGTGTCAGCCATAGCACCTTGGTGGGAAGGCAGGCGGGACAGGTCTTTCCCTCCCAAACACATGACACCTGAGAAAAAACTAAAAGACACAAATGTACATAGCTCATCTGTGACCTAAGAATTTACTCTGTCCCAGCCTTTTAAATGCCTTCATCCAGGCTGTTGGCCCCTCCCCCAGATCTCTTTATTTTGTTGTTATAAAACTAAGAGATGACATTGGGAAATTACATATGTGTTGCAGTTTCTATAGCTCCTTTGGAGGAAAGGCACTATATAAATTCAATAAATAAATAAGTAAACACAAATAATAAAAATCACTGCCTCAGATTCTGCAGAGAGAGCGAAAAGTCCTCCTGTTTTTTAATCAGCAAGTCACCAATCATTATAACTGGTGGGAAGTACAAGCCTCAGAAACATATTTAGAGCTAGCCTGATGTTAACGACACCTATTTGGGAGGCAGAATGTACGAGGAACAAAAGATTTCTTTAAAAAAAAAATCCTAATTGAATTATACCTGTTGGGACAGCTAAAAAATAAATCTCCTTTTACCTCCCAGATAGAACCTGAGTGGAGGGGCAGGCAGGAGAAAATGAGAGGAGAGAGGAGTCTGGGAGGGAAAGCTAGACTTTGCCAGGATGCTGGCACATCCTGAATAGAGTTTAATACAATGTTGGCCACAGGAAGCTTCTAGTTATTCCACCCAAGGGATCCGTGTGGGGGCTGTTTCTCCCTATGCTGGAGACAGAAGTTGGTAGAGAAAAGCCTTATTTGGGACATGCTAGGTCTCAACAGATCTTTCTGTATGGCAAGTGGAAAAAGAATAGAAATTAGGTTTCAGGGCTGGAGAGAGAGTCCAGCCATTAAAGGCTAAAGCTCACAACCAAAACTTCAGAAGTTCAGTTTTAGAGGACTTAATGTCATGGGCTAATCATCAGGAGCTAACATCTTCGAAGCCTAGGCATCCCGAGTGCTTTCATGACCTCTGACTGTCTTTCCTCTTCCCAGGGAGAAGTTGGATCTTTGCAAACCTGAGTCCTTCACTAACCCTTGAAGAGTCATTTCCAGCAGGGATAGGGAAGATGGCTCAGTGGGGAAAAGCACTTGTCTAGCCAGCATGAAGACCTAGGTTTTTTTTTTTTCTCTTTTTCTTTTTCTTTTTCTTTTTCTTTTTCTTTTTCTTTTTCTTTTTCTTTTTCTTTTTCTTTTTCTTTGTCTTTTTCGAGACAGGGTTTCTCTGTATAGCCCTGGTTGTCCTGGAGCTCACTTTGTAGACCAGGTTGGTCTCGAACTCAGAAATCTGCCTGCCTCTGCCTCCCGAGTGCTGGGATTAA
The DNA here is from genome assembly GCA_902729485.2 of Mus minutoides. Classification (NCBI taxonomy): domain Eukaryota; kingdom Metazoa; phylum Chordata; class Mammalia; order Rodentia; family Muridae; genus Mus; species Mus minutoides. The sequence continues at coordinate 845,197 of LR753377.1, forward strand.
AGGTGTGCGCCACCATGCCCGGCGAAGACCTAGGTTTTAATAACCGGAGTCCGTCTAAAAGCCAGGAGAGGTCACACGTGTGTGTGTGTGTGTGTGTGTGTGTGTGTGTGTGTGTGTGTGTGTGTGTGTGATTCCAGTGCTTCCATGGCAAGATGGGAGACAAGAGACTAAAGAATCTTGGGTAGCGAATCATGAGCCAGCAGGCCAGGCACTGTAGGGCCAAAACAACAAAGGGACCCTGCCGGCACCACACAAAGTAGAAGGCTAGGACCAAAATGGAGACTGGAGCTTGCCTTTTTTTCCTATGCATGCTTGTTCACTTGCTTGCACGCACGCACGCACGCACGCACGCACGCACGCACGCACGCACGCACGCACGCACGCACGCACGCACTCACTCGTGCGCTTATTTCCTGCAGCAACTGGAAAGGGAAAGGAAGGTTTTCTAGATGACTATGAGTATGAGGTCAAAAGCAAAGGAGAGAGGCAAGAGGAGAGTGAGCAAAGGGCCAGAGAGAAGGGAGGGAAACCGGGAAAGAACTACGCTTACGAATTTCATATGCTCTAAGAAAAAAAAAATCTGCTCATATCTAAATTACTCTTGAATCCGACTCTGCTGGGAGAATGAATGTCCTTGTGGTGGCCCAAGCAACGTGCAACACTCCTTCTCACTGACAGTGAAGGAGTGAGTCCTTGGTCCACTTAAGGAGACTCCCAAGAGCATCTGACCTTACCAGGGACGGGCTCACTAAGAGCCCGAGGCGCGGCTAACAGTCCCGGATGAATAAGATGTAATTTTGTATTCAACAAACCTGTTACATATTCATTTCCAAATGTGCCTGGAATCAAACCAGCCCATCAGAGGTCAGCATCCCTCTGTCGTTCTATCCTTCACCCCAGGCTCACTTTTCAGATCTGACACATTTCTATTCCTCTCTCGACTCGCAATCTCCCGGCCTCTCAGAGAGGAGACATTTCTATTCTCAATCGCCTGATCTTCGATGAGACAATTCTATTTTCACTGCACTGATTTAAGAAATACTGATAGGGAAAAAAAAATCTGGTTTGGCTTCCCACCTTCTGAAGACAAATCTTGGCTGTGATAGGACATCGGTTAAAGTGATTGGGTGTCTGCTTTGAAAGTTAAGGAACTTCTCTATCCAGTCACTATATTTTGGGCTTTTGGGATCATGTACCAGGGCCACTAACTATAGCGTATTCTCAAACCGGAAGCCACATTGCTCCACCCCGTGTTGTGCGACTTTGTCTTATACCTCGTCGCCGATGAGCGCCACGTGCATCCTCTTCTAGATCATCGTCATCTGAGGGTACAAACGATCAGGATTAGCATCAGTGTGTGTGGGGTGCCGGTCTTCGTGCTCTTTCTTTTGAGAGGGGGTCACCTTTCTCTGAGCTCACTGACCCCCCTCTTCTTTCTTGTGTTTCAAAGCAGGATCTTGCTACAGAACCCAGGGCTGGCTTTGAACTCGCGATCCCGCTACCTTAGCCTCTCAAGAGCTGAGATTACAGGCCGATGTTATCACATCTAGTTAGGAAACTCCTTTAAGGGAAGTTTAGGTAACGCGTTTTCTTCTTCTTTTTTTTTTTTTTTTATTCCCTTCAGTTATCTCACACCTTCAAATGGGCCTCCTCTCCTCCCCTTTTTATTCTTGACTGGTTTCAAAACATTCTGAAGCACATACAGTATAGAGGGGGCTGCACGAGGAGCAGAGATATGCCAACTGATGAGCATGTCAAGGTTCTGGCCTCGGTGGAACTTCAAAAACAATTCCAATTGGATCACCAAGGGGCTTTTCTTTAGACCCGATTCTTTTCATCAGTCCTCACATCTCTTTGTGGAATGCTTGCATGCATTTATTATCTCCATGGAGGCATCTTCCTTGGTTTTAGTCATCCAGAGTAAGAGTGTGTAAGTGTGTGTGTGTGTGTGTGTGTGTGTGTATGATTGGAAGTGGGTTTTAAACCTTCTGTGATTAATTAGTCTTTAATGTATCCATTTTTGTTCAGCTGTATCGGAGGCTGGTCGTGAACATAGTTTTATGTTCCTGGTACTTGAGGCCTGTAGTTATCTTTATTTTTATTCTTTAACTGTTGTATTCAGCCTGCCTTGTTCATTAGAATATAGGCTCCTGAGGGCAGATGGAATGGTCTTTTAATTAATTGCTGCGGATTCACAATGGGTTCTAAGTCAATGCTAGTGTCTAACTCCAGCCAAGTGTTTATATGGCCAAAGTCACAACGTGATTGGCCTGAGTTTCTTACCCTCACAAACCTGCTTCATCTCGGGCTTCATACTACGGGATACAATAGGAACTGGGTCTTTCTTTCAAAAGTATGAGAATTAGAGCCACATTTAATAATCCTATTTTAGGAGATAGAATTATAACATATGTATACATAGATATGGGGCAGAAATGGGCTCAATGATCTTTTCATCAACTAGCCCTCCTCTCTTTTTCTTTTAGACACATAGTTAGTCAGTCAGTCAGACAGACAGACAGATACACATACAGAGGATAGGGCACAGCGAGCCATGTTTTGGGACCTGGTGACTCAGTTTCTCCTGAGCACACTTGACTTCCTCTTCCTAGGTTTTATTTCACACACTTGCCTTACGTCTTCACAAATGGCATCTCTGAGGAGATGGCCAGGGCACAGTCTCCCTCTAGCCTTTTTGAACATGTCAGATTTGAGAAAGTCAATCCTAAGCTCAAAGGAAAGAAGAAACAGCATGAAGTGTGCTAGTTTACCACAGAGCACTGAGAATACCTGAGTTTAGAATGGGTTGTGGTGGCGCTCACCTTTGATCCCACTTAGAAGGCAGAGGCGGGTGGGTCTGAGTCCAGGTTGGGCTTACGTGTAAGACCCTGTCTCAAACAAAGAAACACGAACTACCCCCTGATTTTATGTTTATAAAAATGATACTGTTCCTCAGAAAAATGAAAAAATTAAGAGTTTAACATTCTGGAGAAATAACTCACCTGTTACCAAGATTAAAGATACGTACATTTACATGCTTGCCCTACAGTCCTGTGGAAAAGGAAGAGCCCTTAGAAGAAATCTTATTTAAAAAGTTGATTATCTTATGTGTATGAATATTTCACCTGTATACATGCGTGTATACCACATGCATGCCCGGTGCTTGCAGAAGAGGGTGTTGGATCCCCTTGGACTGGAGTTACAGACATTTGTGAGCCACCATGTGGGTGTTGGGACTTGAACCCTAGTCCTCTGGAGAAGCAGCCAGTGCTAACTTTTGAGCCAACCCTCCAGCCCGTCAAAGGATTCTTATTTCTGTGTAGAGTCCAGCAGTAGGCTCTTCCTGTCACTGCCTGCCCTGCTTCCCAGCCCCACCTCAAGGAACAAAGACTGAGGTAAGGGAGGTGTGACGTCAAATGTAGAGAACTGGGCACACAGAAACAAATCCCATTCTTTTCATATCATCTTTCTATTGCTCTCCCCTGCTAGGATGCTTTTTTGTTTAGCTGTGGGGCCGATTTTATAGGACTGATAATATTACAGTGCGAGTTGGTGCATCCTTCTTGTAGCGATGCCCAATAATTTGGACAGCAAGCGGCTCTTTTCCTGGTATCAGACAACTCAATCACAAGGACCAATAATGCGCTGTGCTTAGGCACTTTTACAGAGAGCGTTTATTCTACCTCTGCTGTCCGTGCGCAGCTGTCTCTTCCTCCCAAGTCTAATCAATGTAAATTGGGTCAGATCTCCGCTGTGAATTACAAATTGGATCTGAAGTTGGAGGGTCACCGTCCCTGCTACTCCACCTCCTTCCCACCGCCATTAGATGGGAAGCTACACCAAAGATCTTTTCTAAATAAATCAGACTTTATTGTAAAACTCAGCTACTGACGAGACATAACCTCATTAGCATTGATTTTAAAATAAATTATTGAAAGTGGCCTGCCTGCTCTTTGCATTTGTAAAAAAGGAGAATGTAAATGTATTTGCAATGATAAAAATGAAAACTAAAACCTGATTCCTTTATCCTTTCAGGCAATAGCACTTAATCTAGTCATGATAAAAAAAAAAAAACAATGGAAAAAAATAGAAATGTGCATTATTCAGTCTCAGAACAGACTCTCTGATTTCCATTGTAACTTTGGAGTCACCTAGAAAGGAAGAGAAATGTTGGCCATTAAGTATGTGTATTATTTGCCACTGTTACCAGGCCTTACAGGGATGGATGTGAACGGGAAGCTCCGGTCCTCACTTCTGTTCTATTTGCCTTGTCCTTCGGTAGTTGAAACTGGCCTCCCATTAAGAAGCCTTCTTACTTCTGGGCGTGGGCTGTGTCTCAGGGGTCGCTGAAGGACTGAGGCTGGGCTCCCATCACAGAGTGGAGGACTTAGGATGGTGTTCTGTCACACAGTGGAGGGCTTAGAATGGTGTCCTATGACTTAGGATGGGCTCCTGTCATACAGTGGAGGACAGAGGTTGGGGGTCACACAGTAGAAGAAGCCCCTTCTACAGCTGATTAATGACAAGCACTGCTCTTGGTACCTTCTTAGATTGAGAGGATTGGATACAATTGATTTCAGACCCTTCTGTGAAACCAAGCTTGTATCTCACAAGGTCCAAAATCAAGACAATGTTTATGTAACTGGGATTTTTAAAAAAAGGCTTTCTGCTTAAAAAGACAGGTGGGTTAGGGAGTTAAATTTCTTATTTTTGTTACTCTGTACAAAGAAGCTTTGTTTTTACTTATTAAGTGCACGCACGCGCATGTGTGTGTGTGTGTGTGTGTGTGTGTGTGTGTGGTGTGTATGTGTGTGTGCGTGTGCATGCACACCTGTGCTCATATGTGTCAGGGTGTATGTCAGAGGCCAGAGAATAACTTGGGAGAGTTGTTTTTCTCCTTCTACCATGTGGGTCACATGACAAGCATCTCTACCTGCTGGGGCACCTTGTTGGCCTGAGGTTTTCATTTTAAAAGACAATTTTGAAACAAAAACATTTCTTTAGGTTAAAGAGCTCCTTGGACTTCTTTCTAAGGATATTATTAGGCATCTTAGCATTACATCCATGGAAATACATCTTCATTTAAGAGAGAATGAAAATTTATGTGCTAGCTCAACTTTAAACAGTAATAGATTATAATGGTCCTGGCTCCTAACGGGGCATATGGGACCCCAATCTCACACAGGCTTTAAACAAATTAACCTCTGAAGATTACTGCCCACTTATTACATTAAATGCTCCACTTGATCCCCAAATATCTCATCTCAGTTGGGAAAACAGTTGAAGAGGATTCTGTTAACTGTGTGAACATGTGAGGGAACCATGGGGCATCGCAAATGAGCATCAGTATCCGGAGAGTCGATTTCAATCAACATTCTTGGCACAGTGTCAGGGACACTAATGAGAGGCTGAGAGGAACAGGACACTGAATCCACCTAGGAGGGACAGCGAGGTGCTAGCTGCGTCTGACACCCACTCCTGACACTCACTAAACGGATACCAGAAAGAATAGCAGGAGAAAAATGATTACATCAAAAGGAGGGAAAAGTGGTTTCCCCAAACAAAAAGTGACAAGAGCTTTAAGAAAATGCCTCATGTATTAATGTGCAGCCAGATGTCAAGGTGCTGTGGTGACAGATGCAAGAGAAATACAGGGAGACCTGACACGTAAAGGGGCCATCCAGAAGAATAGGAATGAGCCATTCCCTGGCAAGGCCAGACAAGGCATAGATAGACCCCTGTATGCTATAGCAGCTCTCTATACAACAATAAAACATATAAGCAGGAGGCTAAGAGCACGTTTAGTCTCTGCTGTGTATTGTGTGTATTGGGTAATCTTAACTGTTACCACTCAATACGTCCATCCAATCTCTGTGGTATGGTTGATCTGCAAGATACTAAACTCAGTTTGTGCTAACACCAACCACTGGAATGCACAGAATTTAATTCTACAAATAATAACTGAGTACCTACTAACTGGAGAGAGACAAGACTACAAATCAGCATGGTCAGAGACAGACCTTAATTTCAGTGGCTGCGGCGAGGGTTGTCCCATCTGAGGACACACCCAAGCAGAGTGTGCAGCCAGCACTTCCCAGGCAGAGACTAGAGGGGCAAGCTAGGGAGAAGAAACAGCATGGTGGCGCACGCCTTTAATCCCAGCACTCAGAGGCAGGCGGATTTCTGAGTTCGAGGCCAGCCTGGTCTACAGAGTGAGTTCCAGGACAGCCAGGGCTATACAGAGAAACCCTGTCTCGAAAAACCAAAAAAAAAAAAAAAAGAAACAGCATGGATCCAGCGGGCCCCCATGGCTGCTGCTCAGAGTGTGAGGTGACAGACAGACAGACAAGATACATAAACAGAGCAACCAGGGATGAGGAAGAAAAGAGGCTAGGAAACTAGAAAAAGGCTAGGGACCGCACTGACTCTTCTTCATCTATTTTGTGTTTTGAGCTTGGGTTTGTTAGCGTTTTTTCTTTCTTTAGACCTTAAACTATCACTGTTCCTTCTTCCTGTGTGTCTGGACAGCTATGCGGGGGCTGGGGGTGGGGAATTATCCTACAGAATGTTGTTTCCATTTGATTCTAATTAAAAAAAAACCTAGTTATATGCTTTTCCATGAAGCAGTTTGGTTTCTGGGTCTGTAGTAACCCTCTGGGGCAGTGATCAAATGCCTTGCTGGCTTCTAGCTTTGAGGCCCCAGACAATGCAGGATCTGATTAAAAAAAAAAAAAGCCCTTTTATGGAATTTTGAATCTGGGACTGCGCTCATCTGCAGAATAACATCACATCAAAGAAGATGTGAAAATGTTTAGAAAAATGTTTTCTAAAAGATTTATTTTAATTTTTATGTGTGTGTGTGTGTGTGTGTGTGTGTGTGTGTATGTGTGTATCACGTGTATAGCATGTACAGGTTCCTACGGTGGCCAGAAGAGGGTATCAAGTCCTCTGGAGATGGAGTTGTGAGCTGTTCAATGTGGGTGCTTAGAACTGAATCCTGGTCCTATGGAAGAGCAGCCAGTGCTCTTAACCACTGAGCCATCTCTCCAGCTCCAAAGACTCCTATTTTAACATCTGGCTTTCATACTGCATTTAGGCCATTCTCTGAAGTTTAATCTACTACAGATGAAATCCTAAAATTCAAGGGTCCCTATATCCTCAACAGGAATCTCAGAATCCTAGTGAATACAAACCATATTTTCTAGGACTAACTTTAAAAAAAAAGATTTATTTATTTATCTATTTATTTATTTATTTATTTTGTACACAGCATTCTGCCTGCATGTGTGTCTGCAGGCCAGAAGGCAGCCCCAGATCTCATTTATGAATGGTTATGAGCGACCACATGGCTGCTGAGAACTGAACTCAGGACCTCTGGAAGAGCAGCCAGTGCTCTTAACCTCTGAGCCATCTCTCCAGCCCTCCCCCCCAACCCCTTTCTTTTTATTTATATATTTTATGTATATGGGTGCTTTGTCTACAAGTATGTCTCTACACCAGGAGAGGGCATCAGATTCTGTTGTAGATGGTTGTGAGCCACTCTGTGGGTACGGGGAATTGAACTCAGGACCTCTAGAAGAGCAGCCAGTATCCTTAACTGCTGAGCCATCTCTCCAGATTGGACTAACAGTTTTTCTGTGGTCTTGCTGAAAACCTTGAGTACTCTGGTTTCCCTCCTGGGGACAAGAGTGCTAGCCATAGAGTCAAATGCAAATGACCTCATGTCTAATGTGATGTCACACATTTAATTTGATGACCCATATATTATTTTGGTTAGGAAGACTTTTTTTTTTTGTATTGACTTGGTATACTTTGCATATTCTTTTCAGTTTCCTATTACACTCGGGAAGGGAAGCCTTGTGTACATGGCCTTTCCCATAGGCACAGTGAGGACTCCCATAGGCCCCACCCAGAGCAGGACCAGCATGCCTGCCTACACTAAACATCCTTCACAAAGCATGTTCACCTGCTATAATGAAATGGATGCTAGAGATCCGAGTGCCATGTGACTATTGGTGAGTGTGCAAAGCTTGCACACTCCAGTGTTCTATTGGCTGTCCCTTCACCCAGTACCTGGTCTCTTGGTTAGAAAAAATAAAAGGGCAGGAACAGAAGGTGTTCTTCACGGTCCATCTGTTCAGGATTTTTGGGTTCACATCTGCTTCATACACATAACCAACCGCAAGTGCCTAACTGGACTTGGATCTGGCTGGTGAGGGTGGGACCTAGCCATCCTCCAACTCTTTGATGAGGAAGTAATGTTTCCTATTAAAAGGCACCAGGTCTCCACTATTGTCACTCGTGGAGTGTTTCTCTGCCAGAGTGCTCCGTGCTAAGTGCACACACACCACCCTCAGGCTCCTCCTCAAGTCTCTCTAGGAAGCTACATGGTCACTGTACTGGCTAGGTTTGTGTCAACTTGTCACAGCTGGAGTTATCACAGAGAAAGGAGCTTCAGTTGAGGAAATGCCTCCATGAGATCTAGCTGTGCGGCATTTTCTCAATTAGTGATCAAGGGCTCCTTGTGGGTGGGACCATCTCTGGGCTGGCAGTCTTGGGTTCTATAAGAGAGCAGGCTGAGCAAGCCAGGGAAAGCAAGCCAGTAAAGAACATCCCTCCATGGCTTCTGCATCAGCTCCTGCTTTCTGATCTGCTTGAGTTCCAGTCCTGACTTCCTTTGGTGGTGAACAGCAGTATGGAAGTGTAAGCCGAATAAACCCTTTCCTCCCCAACTTGCTTCTTGGTCATGATGTTTGTGCAGGAATAGAAACCCTGGCTAAGACAGTCACTTTGCCCGTCTTACAAGTGGACAATTAGACAGGGCAAGGAGCTGGCTCAGTTCTCACAGCAAGCAGGTGGCAGTGTAACTCTGAGTTACAGCCAGCTCTGTGCCTGTGGTATCTAGCTGTCCCTCACACGCTATTTTTCAGTAGGTAGTGGCTGGCACGCCGGGGCCACTGGGGGGTGTGGGGGCTGTGGGGTGGGGAGATGAGGCTGGGCCCCCTCACATTCTTTCTCCATTTCTTTAGGACTGTGGTGTGGCATAGGCAGAACGCACAGAGCAATTTCAGAAGCACCAATGGTAGGGTGCTTAGATGATGGAGACATGTGGCTGAAATAATCACATGATAATTAAACAACTATATAACCCCCCCCCATGCTGTCTGTAAGAACTGTGGTGGATGGTGGCTTCTGTTCATTGGATGCACAGGCAAGGTAGCTGCTGTCCCTCTAACCTGCAGAAAGAGATCCCACCTTTTCTATAGTGTGGTTCCCCCAGTTTCTGTGGATTGGAGTTGTGGGCACAGGGTTAGTAGCTGCTTGAGGAGGATGACTAAGCTCCATGCCGTTGGGCGTCCACTCTTGTATATAAGCAGTGGGAGGTTGGGAGGCGTTCTGGGGGACCTCAGCTTGTTTGTCCGCGTTTAGGAGGCAGGATGAACTTGGTCACTCAGAGGCTGGTGGTACATTCCTTACTTCTGACCCAGAGTAAGGAATCCCATCCTGTTTCCTGAGGTCTCTCTCTCCCTCACTCCCCCCCCCCCAGCCCCCAGCCCAGCATCAGTTCCATCCTCCTTGGCTTCTTTGAGCAGCCGCATAGCTTTTCTCTGCAGCCCAGAAGGTAGAGTGGCAGCTTGGAGATAGTAGGAACCTAAGGTGGAGCCTCATCCGGATCTTTTCCGGAACCCAGGCTGGCGTGAGCTCTCTAGGAAGATCCTGGCCAAGCTGAGGAGAAGCATCTCCTTTTAGGGAGTGTGGTGAATTAGATCGCTTTCTGCACCCTGCTGTTGCAATGGCACAGGCTGTGGAGGAAGATTCTCGGAGGAGCTCTGTTTTAATGTAGCAATTTGATTCAATTTTCCACTCTATAAAATTACCCATCACCGCTCGTTGCTTTCTAACAGACACCTTCACTCTTAATTTAACAATCCTATCGAATTCTGCCAGGGAAATTGGAAAAATTTATCACCTGTGAAATTTTATTTTCCTTTGGTTGTATCTGTTTTTGTAAAACTTCATTAACGACGATGACTTGCTGAGGAAATTATCATTTTTTTTTAACTTCAGACACAAGAAATGGCTCGACCTCAACCAAGATAGCATTTGCATAATAAAACACAACAACAACAACAACAACAACAACCACCACCAAAGCCAGAGGAAGTGGAGTCTGGCAGAGGCTGGAGGACTGAGGGAGAAGGATTGAACACTCCTTGGTGGGGCTTTGAGGACACAGACTTGCAACTTGACTCAGAGAGCAATGACGTGGCTTCTCTCTCAGGCAAGAGACAAATAGGGAATACCTACTTAACAAGGCTGGGTCCTCCTCTTAGGAAGCCTTGAGATGCAATTATTTACTGATGATGCTTTTAGCAAGGGGCCCTGTCTTCAGGGGCCTAAGTGTTGGGTTCACCTTAGTTCCCAGGTTCATCTGGGATGCAGGTTTAAATTGCTATAAATTTTGGCTTAATTTGAATTTCTTAGCAGAGTACTAAACTCCTGGCAAATTTCCACAGGAGCGCTTCCTGAATGGACTTGAAGACTCAGCGTTCCCATTGTCTAAATACCTCACAATTAAAAGGCTCAGGCTCCGGCTTTCCAGTCTGACCCCCACTGTGTTCTGTACTGTTCACCAGCTGCTGGATTCCCACCAGAAGTGGCTCTGCGGGAGCAGTGATGACTGTGCGTTTTTTCTGAGATGCTAGTGAGCCTGCCTTGTGAAGGGGAGGGCTCCAGAGTCAACCTGCCCCAGCAGGGGGAGAGGCGAAGCAGGGTAGGCTTACTCTGAGGAGATGAGATTTGACCCTGGGCGATGATGAGGTGTGTTCTATCAGAGTTTTACAGTATTAAAACCACTGTTGGCATCTGCACAATACAGACTTTGGAAATCCTTCGTACCTTTGAGACAATGTTTTATCCTTCTCCAGATTCTACAGAAATTAAGCCAGGGCTAGAGAGTTATGAGAGCGCACCCCCAGACTCACAGCAAGCCAATGAAAAACAGAGGGAGTGGTCTCTAGCCTTTAACCTTCATGGCTCAAGAACAAGTGACGTCACATCAAGTGGTACCGCTGAAAGAGAGGATTTCATCTTGTTCCCAGAACAAGGCAGCGTCACCGGGCTTCTTACACCATCTCCTTCAGACAGTGAAGTTTAGATGGGGATAACTTTGGGGGCAGTTTTGTTCTTTGGCATGTCAAGAGTTTTTTTTTTTTTTTTTTTTTTTTTTTTTTTGAGCAGCAGGAGGTGGGTAGTTAGCCAGTGATGTATCTTACCTGGTAGGACTTCATAAATGTCCTCCTCTTTCTCAGTAGGCTCAGGCAAGGCCATGGCTCTGCACTGGGAACCAGACCTTGGGGAGTCAAAGCCATCGATGTCATTGTACATTTCTTCCTCTTCTTTCTCTTCTTCCTCCTCTTCTTCGAAGGGAATGGTTAAGGAGCTAAGATCTGCAGCCGGAGCAAAGATAAGAATGAATAAAGATAGAAAAAAAAAGTCTCGGAAAGGAGGAGGTGAGAGAGGAGGAGGAATGAGAATAAAACATGTCAGCAGAAAATGAAACACTAGGTTAAGGGCTGTTATTTCTAATGCGGGCCTCGGTGGCAGGAAATCTACAGAAAAGGCCAGCCCGGCACTGCATCAGGTTTAACCCACCAACATAAATCCTCCCTGGCAATAAAACTGTGGTCAGGATGAAGCAGCCCTGAAAAGTATGGGTGTGGGAACGGAAATGCAAGGTGAAAGGAAGAAAATAGGCCAGGGTCCTATGCTCTGCTCGCCAAGCAGAAAACCGGATTGGTGAGCGATGGCTCCAAGTTGGCTAGGGTGACAGAGCCCGGGCAATATGGTGGAGTCTGAGCTCTCAGATGCTTATCTCCTGGTGCTCTCACTGTGGAATTCAGACAAATTTGTTTGTGGAGAGGGAAGAAAGACAAATGGGAAAAAGCAGCAGAGGAAAAGAAACGGAGGCACGGGAAAACACAACAGTGGTGTGACGGGACGGAATGGCCAGACAGCACAGTTACCATGTCCTTTTACGGCCTGGCTGACCTTAAAGTGGGTCACTGAGGAGGGGGTGTTCAGCCATTACCGCCCTGGTGAGCACCAGGGCAGGGAAGAAGATTGGTTTCAATTCTGGTAGGGGGATGGGAAGCTCGTTCTCTGCCTTCAGCGTGCTCCCGGAACCCCAGCACCCCCCTCCCAACCCCCACCACTACCGAGGGGCCTCTGCAGGACCCAGTGAGCACACTGAGCATACTCTGGGGACAGGAAGGATGGAGAGACAGGAACGGTTCATTTCGAAGCACAATAAAACTGTTTGGCTTGATTAGGCTTTTAATAAAGATTTCCCAACAAATTTCATCTGAATTCTGGCGACTTCATAGGAGGAAAGGATCAAAGGCACATTTGCGGCTGAAACCATATGTTATTATTTTGTTTGTTTTAAAATAAAATGGAATGAATAATTTCTTCAATGTGAGATTCTGAAAGTACCACAGGGTACAGCTCAATAAAGCTGCTTTGAGTTTTATTGAGGTTTACACACTTAGGGGTATATTACACGCATAAATCCTAGGCACCTAGATGAGAGTGTACCCTGTAGCCTCACCATCAACGCCCGTGTCTGCCTAGCTCCAGCCTATTATATGGGATGCTGCTGGTGCACGCAGTAGTTTGTTTTTGTGATAGCAGAGGTATATAACTGAGGAAAAGAGGCAATTCTTGTAATTAAGGCTGGGGCGCTTTCTTCTTTTTTATTCACCATAAAATCTTACGGCAGAATAATAAACCGTGATGAGAAAGCTTGGTGTTTTTAGGTGGATGTGTTTCTCCTTGAGACATGGGCCATGTACAGAGTTGGTGTTCTTGCATCTTACTGAGGCTGGTATGATGGTGTATGAAGGTCCTCTTAGGCCAAATCTACCTGTTTGGTCACTCTCAGGGGGAAGGCTTCCTGGGCCCAGGGGGAAGGCTTCCTGGGCCCGTGTGGCTGCTGCACCAGGCCTTCTGGCTGGCCAGCAGAGGGTACTCTAAGAACAGCCTTTAACCTCTTCATGCAGGGCTCTTGCCATTTCCAAGGCAAGGTGCATTTTATTGTGGCTTGGAAAACGACCATTTATTTTTAATGTCCAGTGTCCCCGACAGCCACCTAGATGAGTTTAAAACTCAACTTTTTAACAGAAAGGGAAAAAAAAAGAGGAGAGGAAGGACTTGGATCTCAATGACATGATGATTACTATGAATTACCTTTGCAGGATAAAAGGAGTGAGGAGGGGAGGGGACAGGGACTTGAGCTAAGCAGCTTTCTGAATCTTTCCCAAATGATGATTAGTGCCTTGTCTACATGGTGTCAGTGGGTAAGCTATGACATCAGAGGTGACCTGACGCCTTGTCCTCCCATTCATACAGGGTACTATTTGTTGCTATATTTAAAGGCTACATAGGGTAGTAGGTAATAGAGCCAGGAAAAAAAAAACACTTAGAGAAACCTTTAGCTTAAACTCTCAAAATACAACTTCACCTGCAAGCCCACTCCCGTAGCATGTAGTTTCGAAGTGATGCCTCTTACCTTTTAACAAGAAACTTATTTGATCCACCCAGTCTCTGGCTTCAGGTGGACTAGAAGCTGTAAACTAGAGAAAAACAAGAGGATCAATGTATCCATCACGAAAAGTGCTCCGACTCCTGCTAGATAGACTCAAAGGAACCTGAATTTCAGAATAAGAGTCTCCGAGTTTCTGAGTTTCAGAAATGAGCTAGGTTCTCTGTCTTCTTATCATTCAGAAAACAAACAAACAAGCACACCAAGACATCTCACACAGCTGTGCTGTGCCTTCAGCAATTTCATACACCAGAGAGAACAGCTCTTTAAGTCTAGATGTTGATGTCCATGTATACCCACTCACTCGATGACGTCTTCATCAAGGATTTGTTGGGGAAAAGTTTATAGAAAGAGAAGCAAAGTGCCATAGATGTGAGACTAGAATACTACAAGGGAGATTTGTTTTTCTTTTCTTTTTTAAAGATGTTATTTATTTTATGTATATGAGCACACTGTAGCTGTCCTCAGACACACCAGAAGAGGGTTGTCAGATCCCATGACAGATGGTTGTGAGCCACCACGTGGTTGCTGGGAATTGAACTCAGGACCTCTGGAAGAGCAGTCAGTGCTCTTAACCGCTGAGCCACCTGAGCACGAGAACATCAGAGGCCTATGAACAGAACAGATGGGTTGAAGTCCAAGCACAGGTAGGGAGCAGAGGCTCTGGCAGGAAGGCTCTGACTAGACTTCAAATGTAGGCGACAGGAAGCCACGTCCAGTTCCAGCAAAGGCTGTGGGTATTTCAATAGCTGTGGCTAGGAAGGGTTTGAATGGGGGTGTCTGGAGACTAGAGACCAATTAGGAAGCTGTTTAAGTAGCCCGCTGGGTGAAGTGACAGGAACTTAGCTACTGCAATGGCTTTGGGATTAAATAAGGAGAGGAAGAAAGGGCCAAAGGAAGGCTCCATGGCCCAGAGGGATGGTTTGGATTCAATGGGCCAAAGATAGGCATCAAAACAGACCACATTCTGATTCACCAAACAGAGCAGAGCAGTCAAGCACTAAGCCTTTGTAATTTTAAAAATGAATCAACTTGAAATGAAAGAACATTTTAATTCTATGGTCATTAGGGTTTGATAAAGGTTCATGGTGCATAAGAAATGTAGGTTCACGGTTTATTTCTCTCTCTCTCTCTCTCTCTCTCTCTCTCTCTCTCTCTCTCTCTCTGTGTGTGTGTGTGTGTGTGCATGCGCACCACAAGCAAGTATATATATTCTTTGTATGCATGCAGAGGCCAGGGGAGGGCGCTGATGGTTTCCTCTTTCCCTGTCTCCTTTGAGGCAGAGTCTCTCCTTGAACCTTGAGCTCCTGTTTTTTTGGCTCAGCTGGCACTCAGCAGGCCCCAGCAATCCTTTGGACTCTCCTCCCTAATGCATAGATAAGCTGTGCTTGTCATATGGGCTGTGGATTTGAACTCAGGTTTTCATCTGAATCATCTCTCCAACATATTCATAGTTTCTGTTTGTTTGTTTGTTTGTTTGTTTTTTCGAGACAGGGTTTCTCTGTATAGCCCTGGCTGTCCTGGGACTCACTTTGTAGACCAGGCTGGCCTCAAACTCAGAAATCCGCCTGCCTCTGCCTCCCGAGTGCTGGGATTAAAGGCGTGTGCCACCATGCCCGGTATATTCATAGTTTCTGAAAAACCACACACTTCTATATAGTATTTCTAGGGACACTGGTTTGAGCTTTCTCACATAAAACTTTTATCTGGACATGTATTTTATCTGGATAAATGTTATAATTTAATAATAAAAACAACTTTGAAACATGCTGAGGTATAATGGAAACATGGGAAACATTTTCACTCTGTAGTTAAAGCTTATTTTGGATTTCATGGAAGGACTTCAAGATGACCGGTTGGAAAACCAGACAGAACAGGGACTGTAGCTGTGGAATCAGTGTGTGTGTAAAGAACTGGACTGTGGGCTGCAATAAACAAGAATCTCACCTTGTGGGATGAGACTGGGGAGACTGGAGAGGGGTAAAGCCATGAAAGACAAGTAATGGTGGCATCTAGGAAGAGCGTAGCAAAAGACGAGAGGAGAAGGCATTGCGTAGCAAAGGAAGGAGCAGGGGGGCAGGTGGGGAGAAATGAGCGGGTAGCACAGCAGGTAGAACCCACCAGCCGCTGTGGCTCACCTGCAGCAGCAAGGAAAATGCCGGGCTATCGAGGATCGTGAGGATGGCTTACCTCATAGCTGCGTCTATCCTGGGAGGTCAGTTCAAAGCAGGATTCTTTCTTGGAATCTTTCCGCAGGTGAGGGGCCATCCGGACATTGTAGCCCTTAATGAGGAAGGTCCCTTTGGGCTGCTTGCCTGCAAAACAGCAATGCTCCCTGTGTCTCTAGAGAGACACAACAGCTAAGGGAACGCATCTTTTTCTGGGATGGAAAAATAAAAAGTGCCAAACAGGGCTGGGTGTGGTGGCACACGCCTTTAATCTCAGCACTCGGGAGGCAGAGACAGGTGGATTTCTGAGTTTGAGGCCAGCCTGGTCTACAAAGTGAGTTCCAGGACAGCCAGGGCTGTACAGAGAAACCCTGTCTCGAGAAACAAAAAACAAAAAACAAACAAACAAAAAGAAGTGCCAAGCAGCTGTTGCATCCTCGAGGAACCACGATTGTCTAGGAAAGGTTATTAGGGAAGCCTGGGAAGAGGCCACTGCCATAGGCAGGCAGAGGTCGGCACCAAGCGAGGGAAATCCAACATGAAAGGTTATTTTACCCAAAGTGTGCAAGAGAGATGGGGAATGCATTAGAATGTTAAGAGATCTGTAATAACAGAGAGCAGGAGTTATTACAGCATAGAAAGCCTGTGCATGTGGGGCTCCTGAAAGCTATTACAGGGCCCAGCCCTTATTATCAGGACCAGCAGAGTTCACGTTCATGGAGGGCCGTGGCAGCACAGCTGGGTGATCTTAAGACCTGGAATCTCCTTCCAAACCTGTACCTCAAATTCCCCCTCCCCTGAGGGTCAGGTTGGGGAATTTATGCTAGAGGAAGAGTGGTTCAAATGTAGTCCTGGAGATAAACTGGGAAATAACCAAGTAGTGTTGGTATCTTGAGAGGATGAGGAAGGTGACAGAGAGATCCCAAACGAAGCAAAGGAGACACCACACTGCCTGCCACTTCCATTGGCAGGGGCCGGGGAAGCCCAGCATTTATTCCAAAACAAAATACAACACTGGACTCCACCCTGTTTCCCCAAGAGAGGTTGCATCTGTTTTGTAGTTCAGACAGAACGTATAGAGGGCAGCAACTGCAGGGTATGGGTGGTGAGGATACCCTCTATCAAGTGGAGAGAATTGATATTGAATCTTTCTGTTACCTCGTTTAGTGCTAAAGATTGAACCTGGGGTCTCAGATGCCTTTGGATGATAATGACAGCCAATGAGGGGCAAACTGAGGGGGGAGGGGGAGAGGGGGAGAGGGAGGGAAGGAGGGAGGACAAGAGGGAGGAGGAGGAGGAGGGCGATTTGAAGGAGGTCGTTAGGAGGGAAGGAAGAAGGATGGAGATGGAGAGAGGATGGAGAGGGAGGATGGGAGGGAGTGAGGGAGAGAGGGAAAAGGTTCTATTTTTACCTGCTTGAGCTAAAAAAAACAATACAAACACTATACCTACGGCGAAACTGTCCTGGGCACAATAAGGAGTAAGTGTCGAGAGGGGAGCCATGCAACAGTGCTTTCTGACACCAGAATCTTTTTTGTTAAAGTATCCCTCCTTGTTCTAACTGGCCACTAACATGTTTTGTTGTTTCTTTGGTCACCAGATTTTATGTCACCCTGACGGCAAAATGGTCAATAAAAGTCTCCAAGCCTCTCGCTCTCTCACCCCTCCTCTCTCACCGTTAAGACCTGAGCTCTGAGTGAACACACACGGTTTTGTACTGAGAGACGCCAACGCTCATTGTCATTGGTTTTCGAGGACTTACTCGCTTTTATTTTGTGCGTAGGGGGCGCGGTTTGCTTGCATGTATAGATATGTCAGAGGCCAGAGAGGATGTGCATGTCTGATACCGTCAGAGGCCAGAGAGGATGTCAGATCTCTCTGGAGTTACAGACAGCTATGGGATCCCACATGGGTGCTAGGAACTAGGGTCCTCTGCAAGGGCAATAAGTGCTCTTAACCTCTGAGCTCTTTCTCCAGCCCCCAAATACTTATTTAAACACAAGAGAAATGATGATCAATTTTACAGTGGTCCAGATAGTATAGTAGTTTGAAGAATAGAATGACTGTCAGCCTTATAGGTCTAGAATTAATTAACTAATTTGCTAATTAATTAATAATTAATCAATCAAGTTTTTGAGACAGAGTCTCATAACCCTGGCTGGCCTTTAACTCCTGATATAGCTGAGGATGGCCTTGAACCCCTGACCTTCCAGATTCTACCTTCTGAGTGCTGAGATCACAGGCATGCACCATCACACTGGTTTTATGCAGGGCTGAGGATCAAACCCAGGGTTTGCCAGGCATGCATGCCAGGCAAGTATCTACCAATTGAGCTGGACCACTAGCCCAGGTCTAGAGTTTAGGGGAGAACTGGTATTTCTTGGACTTGCAACTGGGCTGGGGGTTGGAAGGACACGGAACTTTTGTTGCTCAGTTTTCTGAGCAGGCTGTGGCCAGCTCCAATGGGAAAGACTCCGAGGAATCCAAGGTGGCCACAAGATGAATTCCGTGCCACCATCGCCAGGGGGAGCAGTAGAGCGAGGCAAGTGCCACAAGCCAGGGGCAAATCCTAAGGGTCCCAGGTCACCATCCAAACTGCAGCTCTTTCTGCCCTGGTTGTATCAAAGGTGCAGGGAGACTATTCTCCAGGCTAGGAGAATACAGTTTAGAAAGGAAGCAAGTGAAACAGAACAGACCGGAGGGTAAATCAGAGGCCTTTTTAGTAGCGCTGCCATTGGCCTCTGCATGAAGGTGGGAGAGTCCAAGGGAGCCCCCTTCCAACACTTATCTCCTCTTCCTCTTGGTCCCAGTCTTCAGAAGGGTTCCCTCTCCCAGGGAGTTGGTCTTTGTGGCAGTTTGAATACTCCTGTGTTTGAATGCTTGGTCCATAGGGAGTGGCACTATTGAGAGGTACGGCCTTGTTGTAGTAGGTGTGGCCTTTTTGTGGTCTTGTTTAAGGGAAGTGTGTCACTCTGGGGGAGACCTTTAAGGTCTCATATATGCTCAAGCTAGGCTTAGGGTGGCATTCATCTCTGCTGCCTATGGATCAAGATGTAGAATTTTTCAGCTTCTTCTTGGGCACCATATCTGCCTGCTCACTGCCATGCTTCCTGCCATGATGATAATGGACTAAACCTCTGAAACTGTAAGCCAGCCTCAGTGGAATGTTTTCCTTTATAAGAGTTGCCTTGGTCATGGTGTCTGTTCATAGCCATAGAGCCCTAAGACAGCGTTCATTTACAATAATAACTTTTAAATTGTATTTATTTGTAGTTCCCTCCAATTGTGTTTAAATCCTCTCTCTCTCTTCTCAGAGAGCAAGTGTGTTCAGCATGGATGAGAGGTCTTCTAGGCATAGCATGTGGTGATGGCTCGTTAAGAAGCTGCATCTTAGTCAACACTTGGCTGCTGCTACTGTCATCTGGCTGAAGAGTGTCTCTTGGGTACAACCACCATTTAGATCTCAACATTGCATGGCTCAAGGGATGTCTACTGGACCACTATTTCCTAACAGTCCTGAGCGTGCTCTTAAAGAGAGTTTGAACCCTAAGGTTCTATTTCTAGGCCATTGTTGACACTACTTAAATCTTTCTCAGAATTATTATTATTATATTACTGTATTATTCTGTGTGTGTTGCTAGGAATTGGATTCAGCACCCGGTGTACACCAGGCAAGTGCTCTACCACTGAGCTATACCTTCAGCGTTTGGCTTTGAAGAAAGAGTGTTCCTATGCAGCTCAGGCAAGCCTCGAACTTGTGATTCTCCTGCCTCAGCTCTCTAAGTGTTGGGATTGCAGGAGTGGTGCTGCCATGCTTGGCATCTTGATGCTTTTTTTTTTTTCCTTCTTGCTGTTGCAGTTGTGCATTTTGTTTTTAATATCTTTGTGTATGTGCTCTCACTTGTGCATGTATGCATGTGGGTGGTCCCATATGTGAGTGCAGGGTTATGCATGCCACAGTGCACACACGGAGGTCAGAGCACACCCTTTTTGATGTCCATTCTTGTCTTCCCTCTGCCCAAAGCTTGGTTTTTTGCTTGCTGCTCTGTATATCAGGCTAAGAGTTCTGGGGGTGGGGTGGGGGGGGTCTCTTGTTCTTGCCTCTCATCTCACTGGGATTTCTTTTCCTCCCCCCACCCCGAAAGATTTATTTATTTATTTTTGTGTATATAAGTATATTTATATTTATGTTGCTGTCTTCAGACACACCAGAAAAGGGCATTGGATTCCATTACAGATGGTTGTGAGCCACCATGTGGTTGGGAATTGAACTCGGGACCTCTGGAAGAGCAGCCAGTGCTCTGAGCCATCTCTCCAGCCCCTCACTGTAAGGGTTACAAAGCTATATTATCACTTTGGCTTTACATGGGCTCTGGAAGTGTGAACTCAAGTCCTCATGCTTAAATGCAGCAAGCACTTTGTCCTCTGAGCCATTTTCCAAGCCTTCTTGCATATATTTATTTTTTTTAATGAATGCTAAACTATTCTGATAATGTGGAATAGACTATAACCCTTTGATATGTTGACCACACTTAATGTTTAAGGAGGAAAAAAAAATGCTAAATCGGTCTGTGTTATTGGCAGTGGGCAAGGTATTTGTTACCCAAGCCTATTTCTTTCTGAAGCATGTCTCGCTATGGGTGTTAGTTAAGGACCGTTATCTAGAGATCTAAGTGCTTGAGAATTTACGAAGTGCTTGTATCCAGGAGTGAGATGGTGCTGTGTAAATGGAGCACACTTACTTTTCTCATTAGCATAGTAGAGGAAGAGCCCTCTGCTGATAACACACCATCGCTTCTGCCACTCCGACCCAAAGAAGCTATGATCTACACAGAAGAGCGAGAAGAGACATAAATTCAGGTAACTAGAATCACCCAAGAGTCTGTAAAATCCAACAACACAGTCGAGTGGGTTATTGTTTTATTTCCCAGGTTAATGGACTGTAAAACCCTCCTTTTCACTCCCACAGGTTATCCCATATTGACTGAGTGGGGAGGATGAACTCCATCACAGGCCCAGGCTCTTAGCAAGGCTGCTTCTCTGTGCTTTCGTGGCTGTCTTTTTTATCTAGCTTGCTTTCTTTCCTTTAGTATCAAACCTCACCCTGCATTTTTCAAACTTCCTATGATATCTTTGTTTGTTTTGTTTTGGAGACATAGAGTCTCACTGGGTAATCCAGGCTAGCCTGAAACTTGTGGCTGCCATCTTGTCTGAGCCTTTCTAAGTGTTGGGGTTATAGGCATGGCTGGCATCTTGTGTGAGCCTCTCTAAGTGTTGGGGTTATAGGCATGGCTGGCATCTTGTCTGAGCCTCTCCTGTTCAGCATTAAAACAGGGATTCTGGCTTCTGTAGTATCTATTGTAATGGAATGGCTGAAAGGGTCAAGAGTTGGGTATCTCTGAAATTTGGAAGCAGACTGCTTCATATCTGGAAAGACTATATCTTGACAAAAACACTATCACTGTTTTCTTTTTCTTTTCTTCCTTTTTTTTTTTTTTTTTTTGAGACAGGGTTTCTTTATGTAGCCCCGGCTGTCCTAGAACTCACTCTGTACTCCAGGCTGGCTTTGAACCAATAGATCTACTTGTCTCTGCCTCCCAAGTGCTGGGATCAAAGGTGTGTGTGTGTGTGTGTTTCCTTCCTTCTGCCACAGTTAAACTCTTTATAGGAGCGCACTGAGAAATGAGGACAAGGATATTATCCATCCATCCATCCATCCATCCACCCATCCGTCCATCTCATACAGATCTGCCTGTCTGTGCCTCCAGAGTGCTAGGATTAAAGGTGTCTGCCACCAAAACTGGCCAGAACCAATTCCAGTGAAGGCCATAGTTTGTTGAAGGTTTGAGCTTTTTCTCTTTAGTTTCCACACACTCACACTACACTTCCTTCCTATCCTGGCTTTTGCCTTATATGGGTCTAGCACAGTACTGGGCCCTAGGAAGACATCCTATACTTTAGCAACATCTTTTCCTGTCCTCCCTCCCTCCCTCCCTCCCTCCCTCCCTCCTCTTCTCCTGAAGTGCTCTGCCCTTCATGGGTCTGATGAATACCTTTGCTTTTCTTCTCCAGGTACCCTTGCTTGATGACGTTATCCAGCTCTTGAGCCCCTCTTAAGGTGTCTTCTATTCCTAAAAGGAACAGCGGTGAGATGCTTTGTTTAAACCTGATAGAATTTCCATTTAAGCTACTTGAGATTATTCACATTAATGATGGAGTAGAGAAGGGTAATTGTTTAAATGTAGCACAAAATACAACAATTTCTATATGATTAGGGGAAAAAGTTAATTTTCTCCCTAATTATATCTAATGCTAATATTGCTTAAAATGACTAAACATACATTAACTTGCGGCAAGAGGACGCAGCCTAAATATGTGCTGATTGGCCAAAAAGGACCCTGGGGAATTAGGAATTTGCGGTGGATATAAGCTGTAAATTGAGTAATCCACACGGAGATAATCAAAAGTCAAATGAAGAGCAGGAAGGACAAGCTTCAGTGAGTGATATGCACCATGGTGCACGGAGTCATTTCAGAAGGGACAATAAACAGCCACCCACCTGTAGGCTTTGTTGCTGCTGTTATTTTTGGTGTGTATTTGTGCTCGTGTGCGTGTGTGTCTTTGGGTAGGAGTGTGTGTGTGTGTGTGTAGGGCAGAGTTTGACATTGGGTGTCTTGTTCTGCACCCCATTTTTTGAGACAGAGTCTCTTATTCAACCTGGAGCTCAGCTCTAGGCTATGCTGGTAAACTCTGGGGAATCTCTCCACATTCCCAGAGCTGGGATTCTAGACTAGTGTCTACTTGTCCGGCTTTCATGTGGGTGCCAGGGATTCAAACTCTGGTCCTCACAGGCATGCAGAAAGCACTTCTCCTACGGAGTCACCACCACAGCCTGTTTCATTTGGACAGCTGCTTTGGGGAATGTCAATTTTGGGAAGCTCACGAAGATGGGTTATGCAAGGTGAATTTGGTAATAGTCACTAGATCTTGGGTTTCTAAAAGTATGGGCCATGTTCGTGTGTCTAAGAATCATAAAAGCTTAAAAAAAAAAAAAAAGGAGACCTTGGGGCTGACATCAACCTTTAACTGAAAGACAGTGACATTCTTGGCTTTTAATAGTTTCCTTAGGTACAAATTTATTGAGATGCCAAACTCCTAATTCATCTTCCTGCCTGGGGCTTATACACTTGCTTCACAGAAAGGAGGAGTGAAAGATTAAGGAGAGAAGTTACTTCTCAATAATAAAACAAAAAAGAACAACAGCTTTAGCTGTCCTGGGTCATGTAATCCTCCTGTCTCCACATCCTGAATGTCGAGGTTATAAGCATGAACCACTGTGACGAGCTCCCCTAAAAACTCCAGAACACTATAACTCAATGTTTTCCTCGTCTCTCCCTCCTCTTCCTGTCTCCTGCCTTCTCCTTTCTTCTCTGGCTCAACCATTAAGCTAAAACCCCAGCTCAACTTCACATTTCTTGAAACATTTTAAAAGTGACATTTATTTATCATGTGTGTGTATATGCATGCACTGTGTGTGTGCAGCATGCATATGTGTATGTGTGTGCACTGTGTGTGTGAGCACATACATGTGTGTGCAGCATGCATATGTGTATATGTGTGCATGCATATATGCATGTGTGTGCACGCATATGTGCATGTGTGTGTGTGTTTAGCCAGTTCTCTCCTCCTACCATATGGGGTCCTGGGGATCGAACTCAGGTTGTCAGACTCTACAAGTGCCTTTGACTGAAGAGCTATCTCACTGACCTCTCAACTTTACCTTTCTTACTTAGGACAGATGGAAGAGAGAGGGCTAGCAGAAACTTAATATTTATATTTTAGTTCTTCAACCCAATTGTTTTACCTCAAAGTTTATAAAGCAAAACAATTCAAAGCACATTGTCTATATCTATAGTCTTCAGAGAATAAATAAAAATGCTATTTCTTAAAGAGTTATGCCAACACCATGCAAACTTCCAAAGGCGTTAGTTAACCTAACTAACTATCCAGCTGTGACTCCTACAAATGACACTGAGGACCGGTGTGGCCCAATAACCTTACAGCTGCAATACTGGCATAGGTACCTCGGCAGTAGCCAAAAGTTTTCAAATTGGACTTAAAATCTGTTCCACAAGAGGAGAGTCGCTCCTGGTACTAGCAGCAAAGCCATGCTTATTGGAGGAGAATTTACAACCTCTAACTTACTAAACCAACATAATCCCTAACGACAATCTATAAATATTTGTCCTTATACCACAGATAAGTGTAGCCTTCACTCCATATCCAGGAAACTTCTCTTTGCAAAAGACAGAGACCACTACTGAAAAGCGCAGTTGTTGAGGTTTGGTCAGTTGCTATGGATTGCAATGCTAAATATTGCCCCCCCCCCCAAGGCCTGGTTGCCCCCAGGCAACCAGACAATCTGACCATACACAAAGTAATGCTATGTGACCTTGTTCCTTCCTTTAAATCGGTTGGTTGAATAAAGATTCAGACAGTCTATAGCTGGGCAGAAGAGAGGTAGGTGGGGTTTCGGTTCCTGGGCTTTGAGTCTGAGAAGAGAGCATAAGAGAAGTAGGTAGAGAGAGGAGGAGATGCCCTGGGTTAGGTCTGTCATGAAAACATGGCCATGAGGGCTGGACAACTGGAGTTTAGAGTGGCCCAGATGGAACATGGTAAGTTATGAGTCGGGGTTATTGATAGGGAAGTAGACATAATAGCTTAGAGGGTAGATACCTGCCCAGCTCTATTACATTAAAGGTTTATAAATATAAAAGTTGTGTGTCTTTTTATCTGGGAACAGAATGATTAAATGTGGGGTAGAAACCCCCAACTGAGATTAAACATTTAACACAACACACAGCCAGTCAAAATTTAGAGTTGTGGAACTCAGCCCCCATTGGCTACATCTACAAAAACACTTCTGTGCCTAAAGTTTTGGGGACATTGAGAAGAAGGGATGGAAAGTTGATAAGAGTCAGAGGATCAGGGACTTCACTGTGAGATTCTGTCTCCCAGTAATGTCAGATGTTACACTCATAAAGTCTCACCAATGTCTGCCCAAATGTGAGCTGTATAAAGTGACACTAATGGACATGCCAATCCAGACAGGGGAAGGTCCATGAGGCTTCCACCCTACCCAAAGAACTTTAGGAAACTGGGGAAAGCTGGGAGTGGAAGGAGCGGCCTTCCCTAGGGAAGAGAACACCAATTGGTTGTCCAGTGCCAATGGTCAGTCCTGAAACCATGAATACAAATAATGTTACAGGGACCAAGCAGGTTACATTTAAGATTACATATGTGTCATTACATACATATGTGCATGGTAATCATGATTAGTGAAGAAAGAGGCCACGAATGTGAGGGAGAGCAAGCATGGGTACATGGGAGGGTTTGGAGGTTGGAACAAGAATGGAGAAATATCATAATTGTGTTATAATCTCAAAAAAATGTTACTTCTCCAGACAGTGTTGGTGCAAGCCTTTAATCCAAACACTTTAGAGGCAGAGACAGCCAGATCTCTGAGTTTGAGGCCAGTCTGGTCTACAGAGTGAGCTCTAGGACAGCCAGGGCTATACAGAGAAATGTTGACTTTAAAAAAACAAAAAAAACCCTTGTATTAAAAAACCCACCAAACAGACAAAAGTTATTTAAAAAAAAGTTATATATATAAAAAAGCAAACCAGGCAAGTACGACTTTAATCTTATCACTTAGGAGGCATTATTAGCAGGTGAGCTCTGTGAGTTCATGGTCTACCTAGCAAGTTTGAGGCCAGCCAGGGTTACATAGCATGATCTGTTTCAAAATAAAACAAAACAAATCCCAAGCCTCAAAAACTCCAAACAACAACTACAGCCAAGCAACCAACCAAGCAAGCAACAGAAACCCAACAACAAATAAAAACAAACAAAACCCCCCAAACTCCCCCAAAGAAACACAAACAAACAAACAAACAAACAAACAAACAAAACCCCCTCACACCCAGCACCTGCACTCCAACTCCAGAGGATGACACCATTTTCTGGCCTCTCTAGGGACTCACACCCACACCCCTTTCCCCCTCCCCCAACACACATACACATAATTAAAACACATCTCCAAAAAACCCCCCCAAAAAACAAAAAAAAAACCCAATCAAACCAAACATGCCTAACAAAATAGGGCACAACCACAAATGAATCAAGAAGGCAGCCGTGTGTGTCTTCAAACATAAGGGTGAAAGAGTCCTTTCTGCCAGCCAGTCACTTTTGTACCCCACAGTTGCCACCGTCTCTTCAGCAGTGGCTGGGAAGCCTCCCTTTGTTCAGTGCTTTTATTAGCTTCTTTGTTTAAAAAATAAAAGAAAATATTTTGAGCTAAAATCGCAGCTCAGTGGACATGTGCTTGCCTTGCCTAGCCTGTGTGAGTCCCCGAGTTCAAGTCTCAGCATCTCAAAACACACGCACACACAAACCAACCCACAATCAAGATCGCCATTTTGAAAAACAAACAAACAGACCGCCATTTTGCTTCTAAGCTGTTTCAGGCCTAGTTTTAAAAACAGATCACAGGGCTGGAGCAGATGTTGTTGTGTGGTTAAGGGTCCCCCAGCCCCTGCTTTTGCTTTGGTTCCCAGAACTCTCATAGTGTCTCACAGGCTGCAACTTTTGTCCCAAGGGGTATGAGTCCCTCAACTAAACGTTGAAGACACCCTTAGTCCCTCCCTCTCTGCTCCTCCATAGTGAGACAGGATCGCACTATGTTGCCCTGGCTGGTCTGGAACTTGGAGGGTAGCCTAGGCTGGCCACACCCAGCAACCGTTTTTTTTTTTTTTTTTTTTCATTTGTGGATTTTTACGGTGAGTAAACTTTGTGTTTGGCATAAATCCTTTCAGTTGGGTCTTGGGGTACATGTCTGACATAAACCACAGCAAATGAAAGTTCATTATTTAGGGGTTTTTCTGTTTTTACTCCCACCAGTCTGACATTCTAGCCCCACTGAAAACAACCCTCCAAGAACTGGCAGGGATGCTCTACAGGCAGGAGGTCATGTGATCGTCCCGTCCCGCAGTTGGGATGTCACATGATTGTCCTGCAGGTGGGAGGTCATGTGATCCTTCTGCAGGTGGGAGGTCATGTGAGGTGAAGACCAGCCACAGGGAAAGTGCTCCCAAGGAGGTTCTTCTCTGAAGCCCTGTTCAAAAAATTGCTCCTGGAGGCCTCAGATTCAAATGAAAGACACAGGGGCCAAGAGAGATGGGATTCCCCAAGCTATGTCTAGCCACAAGTTTCTTCTTTTTAAAGGTCTTGCTAAATGTAGAGAGTTTCTTGTTAAAAGTCTGAATCACAAAAGACATGTTAAGAGTCTTATTGGAATTCAAACCTCTTTTTTTTATTTTTAAATGCAAATCTAAATGCCATTTTGTGGAACATTTATAATTATGAAAATGGGAAGACATCGCCTTGTGTGCGGGGAGAGTCGGTGCGTATGAATATTACATTAATGTGCCCACACCAGCTCGCTGATCCTGCCGGCAGGAGCATAAAAAATGCTTGAGTGAAACTTTTATTTAGATGCTAAGACTCTGGGCCCCAGCGGGGTGACAGAGACAGCCCCTGTGAGTTGCCATCGCAGACAGAGCTTGAATTGAATTACCCAGGGGGGAGGAAGTACTGATGAGCACGCTTCGCTTATTTAATTTCATTTACTTTCAGTACATTATCAGCATGAGGCTTTTCTCTCCCCACCAAGTGAAACCCAAGACCACCACCACCAAGAAAACAAAGGCGGAATGCACAGAGCCGCCTCCACTCCCGAGTCTCTAATTCCAGGCCTGCGGGGATGGTGCCCTCTCTATCTCCTCTCCCCCAGAGTCAAACTCAGCTTGCTAAAATCTGGGCACTGCATTTCCCATTTGGTTCTACCCCAACAAGATCCTGAAGAGCAATCGGGCTGGGGGGATGGTTTTTATACGCCATGCTTTTGTATGGAAGCAGATGAGTTATGTTGCTTTCTTACACTTTTGAGGGTTTTTTGTATTTGTGAAGTATCTCACGGAGTTTCCCTGATGCACCGATGGGGGTGTGGGGAGAGGGAGGATGTGATTATAGAAGAAATTAAAAATGCTCATGGAAAAAAATGAGATAACCAAGCACAATGAGTGTCTATTTGATTGACTAGACAGGTACTGCTGGGAGTTCCCTCTTAGTTGTTCTCCACATAGAGCGGGAGCCTCATTACCTTGCTGACCGTCAGCTGACTGTACACGGCATTCTGTCCCTTTGACTGTCTCCTCTTTTGGTGACCTTCAGGGCCTTGATCAAGAACTGGCGTCTGGAGAAGGCTTATGGCTAGGCTAGGCTTGTTGTGGGAGGTGAGGCAGGAGACTTTCACAGCTGAGTCCACCCCCACTGTCCAACCAACGACTCCGTGCCTTATAGAGAGTATGTTTTCCAGGATGCCGAGAGAGAGAGAATAGGAAGCAGCCACAAACACAATATTTAAAAGGCAAAACATAGATAAGTATAAAATTGGAAAAATAAAAGAGACACTTTTTTTCCTATTACCTGAATAGAAGTTTCTTGAAGAAAAGAAAAAAAAAAAGCCAAACAAAAACCAAAACCTAGAAACTGTTTCATTTATTGGCAACAAATGGTCCTCTTGTATCAACCTGAGCATATATCACATTCTATCAGCACAAACCAGAATTGCATTAATGTCATAATCCCTCTTCACGATTACACTTAACTAAATCTCTCTGAGCAACCCACATAAGGAAAAGATTCACTTAGCTAAAGGATGTTTGGCCATAAAGATAAGATCAACAGAGAAGTGTTTTACTCAGAAGTGATGGCCGCCCAACTTCCATGGCAAATGAAGATAAAAGAAATTCTCAGACATTCTTCTCTCTTCCTCCCGATCCTTTTAAACCCCCGCACCCCACCCAGAAACCAACTCTGCCATGGGGGGGTGGTGGTGGTGGAAATGACAGGGCAGGACTCCATCTCTCAGCGCTAAAGGCAGCTCCTCAGTCAGCTCCTCATGCTAACAACAATGAGGACCCTTTGGAGTGTGATACATTTCCATAAAGCAGTCAATAAAGCAGACACGGGAGCTTATGTGCGTCACGGCCTATTTAACCAGCTGTGTTCTAGCCCACTGAGAAAAGAGAATTGGAGAAATCAGCTGGTAACACACAGCACAGGGCTAATGGCGTAGGAGGCCACCTGATTCCCCTACGGAAACGGCGCAGCCCTTGTAGAACAAACCAGGTGCCTGCTAACTCCTACTACACGCAGCAGGTTTGGTCTCTTGCTAACTCACCCTGAAAAGACCAAGAGTTTTGGAATAATGTTTTTTGCTTTCCCCCAACTTGACTTCTCTCATCGGTCTTCTTCCTTTTAATTTAAGTTCAACTGCCTTGAAAAGAAACCAAATCCACTCAACCCTAAAGACCGAGAGCTACGGGGGTGGGGGGTGGGGGGGCTTTCAGGTAAGAGAGTGCACGGCCTCTGGGAAATCTGGCTGGCTGAGGCTGGAGAAAATCTGGTGTTTGAAGACTGTGAATAGTCAGGTTCCATCTTCATTCCAACTCCCTAACTGAAGGTATCTGTCTGTCTGATGAGCTGTTCAAAAACACATACTTTCTTAAGAATATTAAACTAAAATTTATGCACACACACACACACACACACACACACACACACAGAGTAGCCAGGAGAGGGTACTAGACCCCCTGGAGATGGAGTTACAGGCAATTGTGAGCTGCTGGGAACTACATACAAGTCCTCTGGACGAATAGCCAGTGTCCCACTGAGCCATCTCTCCAGCCCCTGTGACCTTCTTTAGTAAGATCAGCTGTACTTATTTGGTCTCTTGTTTTTCTGGGTTTACTTTCCCCCCTTACTGTCAAATTTTGGGAACCAGCCAATGGCAGTCTGTCTGTGGTACAGGCAAGGTCCGTGCATCTTCTGATGCTGAAAACTGACTTTTGGTGGATTTTCTGTTTCTCTGTGGTACACTCCCGTGATGTTTTATCTTCTGTGGTCCCAGGGCTAGCCACTTGGATTCTCACCCAGTCCACCATGCTTTTCTGCCATGGTGCTTTGCTCATCAAAGGGTTTAGATAAACACAGGAGAGCTGAAGAACCGACTTAGGATGGAAAGGAGGCAAAGACAGAGAAACCACTTGAGAGATAGCTTTAAACGGAATGGATGTGTTTATGGAGAAAAGGCCCAGTGTTGACAAAAGGCAGGGGGTGAACACAGGACAGCTGTCTTAGGGTCTTCTTGCTGAGGAGAGACACCATGACCACGGCAGCTCTTATAAAGGAAAACATTTCACTGGGACTGGCTTATAGTTCAGAGGTTAGTCCATTAGCATCATGGCAGAGAAGCATCGTGGGACACAGCAGATGTGGGGCTGGAGAAGGAACGGAGAGTTTTACATCTTGATCTGGAGGCAAAAGAATGAAGACTGTCTGGCTAGGCCCAGTTTGAGCGGATAGGGCCTCAAAGTCCCGCCTCCACAGTGACCCACTTCCTCTAACAAGACCACACCTCCTAATAGTGCTACTCCCTATGGGGAGTCTGCGGGGGCCATTCCTATTCAAGCCACTACAACAATCAAGTTCATCTCCACTGCGGGAGAAGCCAGGCAAGACATTGGATCTAGACACAGCAGTGAAACTTCTGTGAGAATAGTGGAGAACTTTCTTAAGGAGAAACACAGAAGAGATCTGTGGCCTCTGGGGATGCCCCTTCTCTCACACCTTAGGACAAAGGCCTTCTGCTTCCCGCTGTGGTAACCTCGGTAAACCAAGGCTGACAGCTAAGTAAATGGTAGCACCCAGCTTCATCCAGCAGGTGCAAGTGGCTCATCTTTTTTTTTTTTTCCTAAAGATATATATATATATATATATATGCAAGTACACTGTTGCTCTCTTTAGATATAACGAAAGAGGGCACCCGATCCCATTACAGATGGTTGTGAGCCACCATGTGGTTGGTGGGAGTTGAACTCAGGAAGAGCAGTCAATAAATAATCTTAACCACTGAGCCACCTCTCCAGCCCACAAGTGGCTTATCTTAAAGTATGGGTAACTTGATACAACTGTTGCCTGTTATTCGAGGTACCCTGACAAGTTCTGGTTAGTTGAAGGGCATGGGTTTTGAATCACTGTAGAATAAGAACAGATTTCAAGTTTCTCTGGAATCGTGTGACTCATTTGCATTCTGATACGCTTTTTAAGGAGAAGAGCCCATTAAAGGAAGCCATGATTTATCTTAGTTATGCCGCAGTCTGTAGTCACTAAACAAATCTGTACTTTCATAATTGATGCAGTCAAGGATCTCCAAAGCACTTTATTTCTGTGAAAAAAAAAATTGGATTCCCTCAGAACTGCAATTGTTCCTTAGAAATGAGCTTAACATACGGATGTCAGTAGACGTGCCTTATGGCCATAGGGGGATGTCAGTAGACATGCCTTATGGCCATAGGGTCCACACCATCTAGACCACCACTGCGCCTGCGCTGGTGTCTGTAATGCAGCTTCATTTTTTTGTCTTAGGAATCCATCCTTATTTGGTGCTAGGACTTTGAAATGGGCTTGTGGGTTTGCATACTTGACTTCCAGATGGTGGGACTGTTAGGCAGAGATTGTGGAACCTTTAGAAAGGGGGGTCTGGCTGCCAAGATTTAGGCCTCTAGGGTGGGCCTTTGGGAATGGTAAGTCCAACTCTTTGGTTTTCTGCTTCTTCCTCTACCGGGTTGAACATTCCCACTGCCATGAGCACTGCCGTTCCTTCCCCATTAGGATGTTCTAAAGCATCTGAGACTGTGAGCCCAAGTAGGCTTTAATCCTCTTAAGTTCTTCTGATGGTATCCTAGCTGTAAGGAAAGTAACTTGTTAGCTATGGAATCACATGAAGCCTCTTTAGTAGTCAAACCCTGGTAAGTGGCAACAGTGTAATGTAGGAGTTCCTGCTGCAGGCCTCCAAATGCCTTGTGCTCAGAAGGAGAATTAGAAATGCCTAGTTGTCTTTTCACAAATCTTGTAGTACATTTTCACCTCATCCCGAGGCAAGGCACCATCATACACACATCACTAGAGAGCATATCTATCTATCTATCTATCTATCTATCTATCTATCTATCTATCTATCTATCTATCTATCTATCCTGGCTAGTTTTTTGTCAACTTGACACAGCTGGAGTTATCACAGAGAAAGGAGCTTCAGTTGAGGAAATGCCTCCATGAGATCCAGGTGTAAGGCATTTTCTCAATTAGTGATCGAGGGGTGAAGGGCCCCTTGTGGGTGGGACCATCCCTGGGCTGGTAGTCTTGGGTTCTATAAGAGAGCAGGCTGAGCAAGCCAGGGGAAGCAAGCCAGTAAAGAACATCCCTCTATGGCTTCTGCATCAGCTCCTGCTTCCTGACCTGCTTGAGTTCTAGTCCTGACTTCCTTGGTGAGGAACAGCAGTATGGAAGTGTAAGCTGAATAAACCCTTTCCTCCCCAACTTGCTTCTTGGTCATGATGTTTTATCCAGGAATAGAAACCCTGACTAAGACACTATCTATCTATCTATCTATCTATCTATCTATCTATCTATCCATCTATATATTTATTTTTTGACACAGGGTTTCTCTGTGTATCCCTGGCTGTACAGGAACTCACTCTGTAGACAAGGCTGGTCTCAAATGCACGAAGTTCTGCCTGCCTCTGCCTCCTGAGGGCTGGAACTAAAGGTGTGCACCACATCGCTCAGCTTGAAAACATATCTTTAATAAGAGATGACAAAATTTCACTTCCAAATCCATTTCTATACTACACAACTGAACCGTGAGAACACGGAGTACTGGGATTTGCTTCTGTGGTAGAGTATGTGCTTTACAGGCGTGGTACCTTGGGTTGGAGTCCCAGCACAAAACTTGTAAACTCCCCCAATACCAATATCATCAACCACAATTCTACCACAATGACAACAACCAACCAAACACAAAGGCAGAACACCACAAATGCAGAAAAGGAAACACAAAGAAAAGTGCTTCGCCCAGGTCTATCCTTACTTTCTCAGGTTGCCCTTGAATTTGAGATCCTCCTGCATCGAATCAAGTGCTGGGATTTTATAGGCACAAACTGCTGCTTTTGGTTCTGAACTCATCACTTAACCAGCCCACCTCCAACTGTTTAACACATCATGGCCAGAAGTTATCTCTCTAAAACCTGGATCTCGTTCACATCACAGTTCTGTCTTAAGCCTTCCAGGATTCTCCATTGCCTATAAAGTCCAAACATCTCCGCCCCCCCCCCCCTCCACGCACAACATTTGGTTGTACTCAGCCCACCAGTTTCATCTCTCTGAACCTCTCACCTCCCAGCGCTTTGGGCATGATGAATAACAATCTCCACCTTCAGGAGTGCGCCAGGCACCTTATACCGCCGAGCCTTTGATCATACTACTTTGGCTCTTGGGCAT
Organism: Mus minutoides; assembly: GCA_902729485.2. Taxonomy (NCBI): domain Eukaryota; kingdom Metazoa; phylum Chordata; class Mammalia; order Rodentia; family Muridae; genus Mus; species Mus minutoides. The sequence goes on from LR753377.1 coordinate 878,428, forward strand.
TTTCTTTCTCTGCTCCCATTTTCTAAAGATCTGACTCAAATGTGAACCTGAACACCTTTCTCCATTTCCTCCAATGTGAAGTCATACGTCTATTCTGGCTCTAATATCATTTTCTGTAATAAGGTTTTATATGATAGTCTGGGCTTCCAGGGACTATGAACTTTACTGGAACAGTCTCGTGATTACATTTTTTGCTAGTTTTATATGAGACCTGAGTTACACGTGAAGTCTGTTGTAGGCCTTGAACAGGATACAGAAAAGGTACTATTCCTGGGAAGAAGAATATAGCTGTAGGCCAAGACAGCGGACACCAGGGAGGAGAGTGGACACAGATCTTTCACTCAAGGAAAGAGAGCTGACCTTGTGCTGGAAATGATGTGGGCGAGGGTTAGCGCCTAGAGAAACGGAGGTGGGGCTTGAAACCTGACAACTCTCTAGGTAAAGCAGGGAAGGCTGTTGGAGGAGGATCTTGGCCCTTTAAGAATCGGAGACTCATTAAGGTGTACTCTAATTAGCTGTAAGATTAAGAAGGATCCTTCTCTAGAGCACACACAGGAAACGGTGGCTATTTAATTTCTTGAAGCCTGAAGAAAAGCTGCCAGTGGGAAATGTGGTCCCTCTGACAGAGGGCAGTGTAAGCCACCATTATTTACACACCGGCTTCTCTCCATATCCCCAGGGGTCTGCTATACACACAGTGGGATACATGTCTGCTAAACCTAACCGAAAACCCCTTCATGTCCAAAGGGACTCTTGGGTCTAAGAAGGCAATATGGGGGTGAATATTTGGTAGATAAATCATCTTCAAGCTACAAGTAGTAATTTTTGTTCTGCTCTATATTTACTACTTTAATTTAGGGTTGGTAATGTGAAACAGGAAAGTTAAAAAAAAAAAAAGGCAAAGAAAGAACACTTCCAAAGGGGCAGAGAAGAAGTAAGGGACAGAACTCACAAAGAGCGCAGTACTGAGAATGAAGGAAAGGCAGAAGGATCTGGGGGAAAAATACACAGAAATCCCAAGAGCTTCAAGAGGAGATAAGTGATGCTGTTTTCTGAAATGATGTTTGTGCAGCCCTGGCTGTCTTGGAATTCACTCTGTAGACCAGGCTGGCCTCCAACTCAGAGATCTGCCCGCCTCTGCTTCCAACTCAGAGATCTGCCTACCTCTGCCTACCAAGCGCTGGGATCAAAGCACTTGAATGGTGTAAGTATATTTTGTTTATAAAAAAAAGATTTAATTTTAAGTTGTGTGTAGGTGTGTGGCTGTGGGTGTGTGCGTGTGAGTGCAGGCATCGTCCACGGTGGGCAGAGGCATCTGAACTTGGAGCTGGTGTTACAGGCGTCCATGAGCACCTGACGTGGGTGCTGGGAAACACATTTGGATTCCCCATAAATGCAGTACGCACTCTTGGCACTCTTGACGACTGAGCCTTCTCTACAGTCCCAGGGGGTCTTAAGAGAATTTATGAGTTCTCTTTCAGAGCCTGATTTGGGAAACAGCTCTTCACCTTGAACCTGACCTGTCTTCAGGAAAGTACCACGGAATGATATTCAGAGGAAGCTAAAACTCAGTGAGGCCAAAATTATATCTGTGGATAAGCTGACAGATGAATGAATGATCAGTCTTGAGTAAATCGGTGTGATAGCTACTTCGGGGCTGGACGTTTTGAGTGGCCGAGGATCCGGCCTTTCGTAAGTGCCCTGATCTTGTTCTTTTACTTCCTTCCCTGCGGAGTGGCTTTTTGCTTTTCTTCTTTCTTTTCTTTGAACTCCTTCAGGTCCATCCTGTGCACAAGCATCCTAGGAAAATCTCAGCACTCACAGGGCATATGGTGGTGACCACGACACTGCTGCTCCAGTAGCTCTCCCACTCAAAACAAAACCCTTCAAGAAGGAATCGAAGGAGCATGATTTTTGTCTTCTCCATGTCTCTCCAGTAAAAGACACGCAGATATCTTCAGATGGAGGCATTGAGAAAACTTTTTAAAGCAAACAAAGCAGAAAATAACGAAGAGTCAGGAACTAATTATCTCCATTCTCTAGGGGGTATTTCAGGGTGGATGATCTAACGCGAGCTCTCACGCCCCATCAGGGAAGGCTTGATGGGGAAGCAAGGCTGTTTGCAATGAGCTTTGACCTGGAGTGTATCATCTCTGAACCAGGGTTGCTCCCCAGCCAGACTTCATGGCAGCCATCTCCTTGAGGTTTTTGGTCCAGCGGCACGGGTTCAGAGTCAGCTCTGAAGATGAACCTTTAGGGCAAAAAAACCATCTCCCCGTTTATTAAACTTACAAATGGGAGACTTGAAATCTCTCTCAATTCTTCTGACAAAGCTCAAGCCAGTCTGAAGTTAAGTTGAGCTTTGCCAAGGAAAAGAATCAGGATGAGATCTGGGTGATGGTTCTAGACCTCAAAGTTTCTAACCAAATCATCCAATCTGTAATTGCAAAATAGAAAACGTGAAATCTCAAAGTCTTGTTGTGCAGCTCGCTAGGGTTTGCAATCAGCAAAAGGGGCAAGGGGAGCCAAAAAGGGAAAACTCCCAAACCTAAAGAAAGTTTGCACAGAGTTATGTCCTCTCCCTAGGATCTAAACCAGTGTTTCTCAACCTTCCTAATGTTGCCACCCTTTGATACATTTCTCCTGTTGTGCTAACCTCAAATTATTTTTGTTGCTACTTCATAACTGTAATTTGGCTACTGTTATACATTGTAAATATCTGCATTCTCTGATGATCTTTTGGGGGGTCAAGACCCACAGGTTGAGAACCTCTGATCTAAAGTCCTGCCCTGTTCTGCTACACTGTAGTTGAGTCAGTCGGTCAGTCTGTCTGTCTGTCTGTCGTGTCTTTATTGCTTCTTTAGTAAGCAGTGAATCAGGATGAGGTGAAACATCTTTCTGTCAGGCCGTATGGGAGCGTGAACTAGCCTCCTTTCCTCCCCACTGAACATTATGAACGTTACTGCAGGCACTCGACCTGCCCTGGTCCCCGGGACAGTGTGATTTACAATGTGAAAAGGGAAATCTAAATCACCAAGCAATGAAAACATTAAAGTTAGTGCATGACACGTGAGGAATTTATTACCATTAACTCCAATAAACAGTTATAAAACACTTGTCCTTTCCTGTCTGTGCGCAGGGACACAGACCCAGGACTTCATTAAGTTCAACTTTCTTTCCTTCTTCACTAGACCAGTCATGTGTGTTTGAAGCAACCACCATTTATTGTTAAGTGGACTGGTTCATTTTCCAGGACTGTGGGAAGCTGAAGGCACATCCATTTTGCTTCACGGCACTTGGTATAGACGGATGGAAGAACAAAGTTTAAAAGACGTGTAGCTTGGTCTAGCGATATAAGTTTATTTAAAAACTCTCTAAAATGTATGTCTGACAAAGGCAGAGTAGCTCTTCCCAGCAGACGGCCTCATGAGCAGGTTTATAAGTAACAATGGCTGGTGAGGTGGGCAGCGTATTAGATGCCAGATCGTGTCAGGTGCGTTTAGCAGAATAATTTTTCCCCTGCTATTGTTTGGTACAGCACCTTAGAAATCTGAGATGGAAATCCATTTCCTCCCCACATTTTCTCTGTCACAGGGACTTACAGGCTTATTGCCTGTATGGTTGTTCGGGAACAAAAGAGGCAGCACATATTGGATGGCCAAGGTAGATTGGCTCAGGAGTCATTTGTTTTGGCATGAAAAAAAACAAAAACCCCAACTAAAGTGTCTTTCTGGGAAAGCCAACTGTCTTGTGGAACTTCCTGGGTGTTAGAAAGCAGGTAGGAAAGGCAGCATGGAATTTAGATTTCTCTGTTCAAATAGTTACAATAGTCTTTGATAATGATAGTGGTCCTTTATGCTGGGTAACAGTTTAGGGTTTGTGGGGTACACCCATCTCTGCTGCCTTCTTGTTTCTGACAGGGACAGAGAGGCTTCACTAATCCAGCTTCCAGAAGTTGAAACCCAAACTCCACACAGTAGAAAAAACACCCCTGAGACATAAATTCATGTTTTCCAAAGCTCCAAACTAATTTTTGCTGTTCTTTGTTACACAAACATTTGACTTAATATATAACAATGTCGTCGTCGTCGTCGTCGTCGTCGTCGTCGTCGTCGTTGTCGCTATAGTCTGAGGTTCATAAGAAGAGCTGGGGGCATTGTGGCGCTCACCTGTAATCTCAGTGCTTGAAAGGCTGAGGCAGAAGTGCAGGTTTGAGGTCACAATGAACTACAATGGTGAGAATTTGCCTTTAAAAAATCAAGATGAAGAATGGCTAAGTCTAGATTTCTCAATCTAAATTTCATGATTTTAAATCTAAGAAAAATTATGTATGTGTCTATGTGTTTTTTTGTGTATGTGCATGCAGTACCCACAGTGGCCAGAAGAGGGCACTGGATGCCCTGGAGCTGGGGTTACAGGGGCTGTGAGCCACTAGATGTGGGTTTTGAGAACCGAACTAGTACGTGTTCTTAACCACTGAACCATCTCTCTAGACCCAAACGTCACTTAAAAAACAAAAACAAAACCAACCAACCAACCAACCAACCAACCAACCAACCAAAAACCCCTACCCTAACCCCTTGCTGTTGCCTATAGCTAGTGATGTAATACCGCTAAGTGATTCATTATGCCCAGGAGTTGACCAGGGTGTTCAGCTTCTGAGATGCGATCAGAGAATAGGCAGATATTGGGACTACTCTCTGCAGTAAGACTCAGGCTGCCTGATCTCTCGGGGGGCCGAGTGTGTAGCGATCATGAAAAGAGAGTCCAGGGAGCCTCTGACGTAGGCTCTGCGGCCAACCCCGACGGCCACAGCAAGGTTTCTGTGAGACAAATTGCTAAACTGCAGCATGTTTCTGGGAGCCGACAACACTTCCAAGGAAAATCTTTCTGGATGTAGTCTCGCTACACATTCTCAATTTTCCATAAGAGCCCCCAGGAAGAACTCTCTTTGTGGACCAGTTCTAGGCTCTCTAGCAGGGAGCAGAAGGCAAACGACCCAGCCGCTCATTTTACAGATGGAGAAACTAGTGCTCAGGTAGCTAGATGAGCCAGCTCGACTCATCTAAGATAAGGTACAGTACTGACACTGAAGCGAAGCCAAGACTTCTGACTCCAGTGCACCACCCACCCACCCACTAGTCTCCTAATGATCCTTCTCCGATTCTGACACAGAGAGTTTAGTTCCTAAGGATCTCAGATCCTAAGACATACAGTCCAGTGGAGAGTGAGAAGCCATACTAAATGCGGGAGAATTTGGTAACCACCCATACTCCGAACACCAAGGCTCTGGCTTCCCTTTGCTGTGAGACTTCAAGATTCTTGATTATGCAAAATGGCAGCACTAGAAATTTAGTCGGTTATTTTCTGGGTGCGTGGGGGTGGGGACCCAGCTTCAGAGAAGAGACACTGATGTGTGGGAGACTCTAAGCAAAGGTGGCTGGGTGTCTCTGTCATTCAAAGCTTTAGACTCTGAGTGGAGGTCTATTAAACCCAGGTTCTTCTCACACCGGCGAGCGACTCAGTTTGAAATATGAGCGGCCCTATAAGATCACCAGACATCCATAGAGAGGTCTCCGGTGCAAAAGAAAAGACTAAAATGTACAACAAAAACAAAAGAAAAAAAAGAGGAAATAGTTAATTTATGGTACAGAAAAGAGAATTTAAAAAGCAAACAAATAAGCCATCATTTCCAGAGGGAGGAAGAGAGACTCTAACCATTAGGAAGGATGCTTAATATGGAGCAATTAGAGACCAAGGAGAGACAGTTGGAAATTAAGCTAATGGCAGCTAGAGTCAAAAACAAAGTATGTCAGTCAGTTGGAAGATGACGTTGAAGAAGCCTTATTTATTGGGCAAAAAGAGGAAGGAAAGGAAAATAGAACTGATGAAGTAAAACACAGAAAACAGAGGGGAAGAAATACCAAAAAACAAACAAACAAACACCCCCTGAAAATGAAAGACAAGTATTTTTCGTGAAAGAGTCTTCAATGAATGAAGTTTCAGATCATAACGGATAGGAGAACATACACAAGCTCACCACTCACGAGCCAGACGAGAGACAGACAGGTTTGCCTTATATACCACTGTCTTTATACACTAAGAACCATTAACAAGAATGGCATGCCCCAAAGCGCTGGAGGCTAGAAGCCAATGAAGACACTTTCCAAAGTCGAAGAGAAAAGTCCCCTCAAGTACAAACGTAGAACCCAGAGGTTTTCATACAGGCAAAGTCTGCCTCCAGAGCCTGAGTCTCCAGCCTGCCCCAAGATGCTGCCAGAATGAGGGAGCACACTGTGGAAGGAAGTGATCCTGGATACAGATGTTGGGACTGATAAAGGAAAGGGATCAAAGGAAGGCCCAGTGACAGCGGGCAGCCTGCCGTGGGCAGAGCAGGCCTCTCTAAGAGACGTCTTCCAAGAGCAAAATGGAAACGAGAGATCATCTGACGTGTCTGACCATAAGGAAAACAGGAGGCAGAAGAATATTACACTTCCAATTACACAGACTGGCGAAGGTTATGGATAGCAACTTTGAAAAGAAGCCAAGGGTGGGGGGGAAGCACTTGCTAACTCTAGGAAAACCAGAAACAAACAAAAAAATAAATTAAAAAAATTTTTTTTTGAGACAGGGTCTCTCTATGCAGCCCTGGCTGTCCGGGAACTTGCTATGTAGACAAGGCTGGCCTTGAACTCACAGAGATCTGCTTCTGCCTCTGCCTCCCAAGTGTGAGGTTCCTAACTCTAGAAACAAAATTTAACTACCCAACATTTATGATTTGATAGTATTTACATATTAAAATAATGCAAACACCGAATTAACAAAACATTGTGGTATCAGCTGGAGGGAGTGGTGCAAGCCTTTAATCCCAGTACTTGGGAGGCAGAGGCAGGAGGATCTCAGAGGTGGAGGCCAGCCTGGTCTACATAGCAAGTTCCCTGACAGCCAGGGCTACACAGAGAAACCCTGTCTCGAAACCAAACCAAACCAAACCAAACCAACCAACCAACCAACCAACCAGCTAACCAAAAACCAATTCTGGTTCCATCAGCCTGGGAAGATGAAGGGAAAGCTGAGGTTAAGTCGGGACAGGAGTGCTACATTTTCCTTTGCCATCTTTCAAAACTGTAGATAACATCTGAAATTGACAAATTAAGAAAACAGCTGTATAACAACGTTCTAAATTTTTTTTTAGAAATATGGAAGGTGCATAGCAGTATAGATGAAAAATGGAGAGAAGATTAGAAAGTTATTCCTCCAGAGGCGGAAGGGGACTCCCGGGCCGGGAGGGTACTGCTTATGGTGTTATTAATTTATTAAAAAAAAACAACAGCTATGTCCTGGGGGCAGGGCTGGAGAGATAGTTTAGCAGTTAAGAGAACTTGCTGTCCTTTCAGAGGACGCAGGTTCAGTTCCCACTTGGCAGCTCACAACCACCTGTAACTCCAGTTCTAGGGCACCTGATGTCTTCTTCTGGCCTCTGCAGGCACTACACATATGTGGTGCACAGACATACATGCACATAAAACAAATTTAAAACAAAATACATTCCATTATATACTGGGCCAGAAAGATGGCTAAGAGAAGGTAAAGGTGTTTTTATTTTCTCCTACACTTGATGGTCTGAGATCGAATCCCCAGGACCCACACAGATGATAGAAGGAGAGAACAAATTCTTGCAAATTGTCCTCTGAGTGCCATACAAGCAGTGTAGCATGAGTCCCTACACATGCATACCAATTAAAAAAATCAACACATGTAAGGAAATAACCCAACCCCAAACAATGTACTTACATCATTTGCATAATACAAAATAACCCAAAGATTAAAAACTTTACAGCTATTTTTTTTAATCGCAAAGCCATACATCCATATATTTATATAATGATGTCCATTCTGAGTGGCTGATTATAGAAAATTCCTAAGCTTAATCAGTGGTGAAGGGATCCATAAAAGGAAGAAATCCAGTGTAGCCCAAGGAGGGAACAATGTTATTAAAAGCACGCACACAGAGATCTGCCTGAATTGGGAATCACTGAAAGAACGCTTTAATAAGCTGCAGTCTGCAGTTATAAGATTCGTTTGCTCTCCTAATACTGTACTTGGCATCACAGGTTTAATTTGCCTAAGTCCTTCCTACATGGCAAGAGGCGTGGAGACAGGCAGGTTCTCTCCACTGGAGGTCTGCTGTATTTCACAAGTAATAAAAAGGCGCGGAGCCTTTTGAGGTCAGAAACCGCAATTTACAGAATGTTATTGTATTGCTGGGCCTAACAAGAATCAGAAAAAGCACCTGTAGATCAGATCAAATCAAGGAAAATTGATTTGGAACCTACCACGTGGGCGGGCTTGTGCCAGAGAGCAAAGAACTTCTCAGGTGTCCTGGAAAAATAATTCCAGATCAGGGCGAAGATGGAAAGCACACACATGATCTGAATTGATAGGGTTGGTGAGGTACGAGGCCATAAAACAGGACACCTGTTTTCCTGCATTTCTGTTAAGGGCTTTGCCTTTTAAAAACATAATCAGCCACAAATAACCATTAATTTTGACATATATTGCACTTTAGATTACGGGTGGAAATCGGGTCTTAAGAACAGGAAATGAGAGAAAACCAAAACCAACCATGTGCAATTTTTCAAGTAGAAACAACGGCAACATGAAGATATACGGGCATGAGAGCCGCCTCACGGTGGAGGAAGGAGAGACTGTGCGATCTCACTTCTGATGGTGTCACGTCTGTGACCTCCACCATTTGAGATGCTTTGATTCCACCTTGCCCAGGGGACCTGTGAGCACCCGGAGAAGGGATGAAGGATGTCTGTGCCTGACCTCACCTTTACATTGTCTGACAGCCGAATGTATAAATCAGCGTTCCCCTGGAAGACCCAAACATCAGAAGCCTGTGTGAAATGCTGGAAATATTAAATGATGTCCCCAGGGGCTGGACTGCTAACTCTGTTTTCTCCTGTAACCAAGAGAGATGTTCACAGGAAGGATGCGCTCCCCCAGGGACCCCGATTTGTATATAAAACGAAGAAGCTGTAACAACGTCTTGCCACTTTGGAAAGAAAATAAACAATTATTGGAGACTGCACTTGGTGTCCATTGCTTCTAGTTCCCTCCTCTCTGCCTGATCCAGGGGAGCAGTTAACACCCCAAAAGGTACGAGAAGGCATTCATCACAGAACCCTATGAGCGGCACCATCAATCTGTGATGGTTATAAAAAAAATATGCTTCTGGATGCACCAGTGTGCCAGTGTGCTTTTGACATCAACAAGAACAAAAGCTAGTCCTTTTATTCGACAGAGGAAGCTGAAGAACTGAGGGGCTAAGGATTAGACTTGAGGGGCAGGTGCCTGGATGCCAGGGTTCCACGATCAGATTGTCTCTGAGTCTTAGAATTTGCCTTGTCATCCCTTAGATTCTCTCTGCAAGATTGAAAAACAATACAAACCTATGGATTCTTAGTAAATGTCCTGATACGTTTAGTCCTTTCCATGACTTTGGTACTGAGGATTGTCACCAATAATAAGAAAAATGGTCATTTTTCTGCATGTGTGCCTGCGTGTTGTGTGTTTTACACGCGTGTGTGTGCGTGTGTGTGTGTGTGTGTGTGTGTGTGTGTGTATGTGTGCATGCCCATGCATATGGAGAACAGGGGTTGGCACTGGGTGTGGTCTAGGGTTACTATTGCTATAATGTAGTTGTATGTGGGGGAAGGGCTTATCTGTCTTATGTTTCCACATCTGTAGTCCATTAGTAAAGGAATTCAGGGCAGGAACTCAAGGAGCGCAGGAACCTGGAGACAGACACAGATGCAGAGGGTGTGGAGGGGGGCTGCTTACTGGCTTGCTCCCCATGTGTTCAGCCTGCTTTCTTACAGAACCCAGGACCTCTAGCCTAGGGATGATACCATCTATGATGGGCTGAGCCCTACCCCATCAATCACTAATTAAGAAAATGCCCTGCAGGCTTGCCTACAGTCTGCTCTTATGGGGGGTGGTGTTGGTATTTTCTCAGCGGAGGCTTCCCCCTCCCTGACGACTTTAGCTCCATGGTTCTCAACCTTCTTAATGTGGAGACCCTTTAATATAGTTCCTCATGCTGTGGTGACCCCCAACCATAGAATTATTTTGTTGCTATTTGATAGCTGTCATTTTGCTACATAAATCCTAATGTAAATGTCCGATATATAGGACATCTGATAGGTGACACCATGGGGGTTGCCACCCACAGGTTGAGAACCACTTAGCTGCATCAAGTTGACACAAAACTGGCTAGCACAGTATCTTTCTTTACTGCTCCACCTTTATTTTCTTTTTTCTTTTCTTTTCTTTTCTTTTTTCTTTTCTTCTTCTTCTTCTTCTTCTTCTTCTTCTTCTTCTTCTTCTTCTTCTTCTTCTTCTTCTTCTTCTTCTTTTTGAGATGGGTCTCTCACTGAACTTGGAATACATAGATTTGGCTAGGCTGGATGGCCAGTAAGACCTAGGGATCCTTCTGGTGTCCCTTGCACCCCCATCCTTCCCTTCATTGGGAGTTACATGCATATGACACCACTGTCTGGCTTTTACATAGGTATGGGTGTGGGGGACCCAAACTCAATTCTTTTTGTTTGCATAAAGGGAACCTTATTGACTGAGCCGTCTTCCCAGTCCCCGTTTTCCTCTTTGTTTTGAGACAGAGTCTCACTAGGTAGCCCAGGCTAGCCTGGAATTCACTAATCCTCCTGACTCAAACTCCCAAGTGTTGGGGTTATAGGCATACCGAATCCCAGCTAGTGGACATTTTCCTCTTGATGGAGAACTTAAATCACCTTACTCAAGGCTTCTAGTCGGTGAATGGACAAGGGATGTCCATCTCCCAACCAATCTCCCCAGGTCCCCCAGTCTTCTCCTCCCCTCTTCCTGTCAGATAGGAAATAATTCTGCACAAATACAATCACTGTTTTAGAAACAGTTTCATATGTTTGAATAGAGCGGTGTCTATTTGTAGGGAGCTTTAACACTTCTTATTTGAATTATACATAAAACATGAAAATCTTTATTTTTTATTTTATGTGGGTGAGTGTTTTGCCTGCATGCATATCTGCACCACGCACAGGCCTGGTTCCTGCAGAGTATAGAAGAGGGTGTTAGAGACCCGAGAGCTGGAGTTACATTAGATTTTGTGAGCCACCATGTGGGCGGGCGCTGGGAAGCAAACCTGGGTATCCCGGAAGAGCAGCCAGTGCTCTTAAAGTTCTGAGCCATCTCTGCAGCCCCAACATTGAGTTCTTCTTCTTCTTCTTTTTTTTTTTAACGGTGAGGCAGGTAGAATACAAGTAAAAAGAAATGGCTTACACAGTTGAGAAGAAAAGCCAGTGAAATATTAAGGATTACATAAGACGTGGTGGAGGCTTAATCACCCGAAGTCTGTAAAAGATGGCCAGCTGTGCGACAATATCGATCAGTCTGGCTGCATGTGCTGCAGGAGGGTGCATGACCCTCTGCTCTGGCTTCCAGCATCACACTCCAGGTATGACACATTCTTGACGATGGTGGGGTATACCTTTTCACACCCGCCCGCCCACCACTCACTGTGGCTGGACCCGGGTGGATGGCGGCGCTCCTTTTTCTGACTAGAGAAAATGGCAGGCCTGGGGCTGACTTCCAACTAGAGAGGAAGGGAAGAGGAGGAGGAGATGGTCTTTGTTCCTTCTCCTCCCCCAGCGCCAAGAAGTCTGAAGGCTTCTCAAATAGGCTCAAGTGGTTTTGTTGTTGTAGAATTGGGAAGCTTAAATGGAAAGTGTCTGAAGGAACTGGTAAAGGGTCCCTCTTCCAAAATACATTCTCAACTGACTTCCTTAATTCCTGAGTTTCCACCATTAGGAGCCCATTCCCTCAGATGAAGGCGCGTTCCCTGTTGGCTGCAGATGCTCTGGGAGAGACAGGCATTAAGAGAAACATTCTCATCAACATCGTTTTAATGAATCACCACATCCCAGATCACAGCGAAAGGGAGGCAGCTCTCTAAGGGGCAAGGCATAGGCACTTGGAATCATGCAGTAGATCCCCGAACAGAGACGGGTGGCAGAGAAGTAGGTCCCAGTGACTCAGCCACGGGGTGTGTGGGGTGGTTAGCTCTGTCAAGCTTTTTTTTTTTTTTTTTTGCTTTTCGAGACAGGGTTTCTCTTTTAGCCCTGGCTGTCCTGGAACTCACTTTGTAGATCAGGCTGGCCTCGAACTCAGAAATCCGCCTGCCTCTGCCTCCCGAGTGCTGGGATTAAAGGCGTGCGCCACCACGCCCGGCTTTCTGTCAAGCTTTTTTAAAGAACTCGGAGTGGCTGGTGCTGCGGCAGCACGCTCATTCGCTCATTCGTGGGAAGTTCTCTCTGTACTTGCTTCAGATCCTCACCTCGGGCTGGGAGCCGCAGCCTGGGAGGGAGTTTGCTTGTTAGGTCTTTGTCGACCTGATGGCTGGCTGGCGGACCTTAGTGAAAGGGAGCAGACGAAAGGCTTGGGAACTTGTGTGACAGATGACGCAGCGAGTGATACGTGAGGCACCATGAAGAAAGTAATAACCAAGGATGACCTGGGAAAGGACAGAGACGACTTGTGCAAACTGTCCAGCACTAACATTACCAAGGCATGCAGAAAGGACACCAATTATGAATGCTAGGACTTCTGCAGATTATCGACTAAGAAATGCCAGGGAAGTTATTATGATTATCATCTAACTCTGGCTTATTGTATCTGTTCAAATGGCCAAAGAAGCCTCTTGTCATTTCAGACTCCATCCCTCTCTTTGTAGACTCTTCTCCGACCCTTACCCCACTAAGCTTCCCTATGGTTACTCCCCAAAGGGAGTCGTTATCGGGTTAGATAGGTTAAGATTGGTTTAGCCAGTATGGTAGATGTCTATGGAAAATTGTGGTCACAGGCTATAATGTCCCCCCATGTGTAAAAAGACGGAATGGAGGGAGCCTGGGTTGGAGGGCAATCTCTGCTTTGTCTCCACAGTCTTTGAAGATCTATTTCATGTGTATTAAGTGTTTCGACTTCATGTATAAGTGTGTACCAAGTGCACGCCTGCATGGCCACTGAAATCAGTAGAGCCCATTGGGTCCCCTGGAGCTTACAGATGGATGTGAACCACCATGTGGATGCCGGGAACTAAAGCCATATTCTCTGCAAGAACACAAGTGCTCTTAATGGTTGAGTCATCTGTCTAGCCCCACATCCCCACCACCTTTATAAAGCACACGGCTTCTTCCTCATGGAAGCTGCCTCTGGCTCCAGCCATCATCAGGAAGAAGGAAAGTGTGAACACAGAGAATCTTCTCCCCAGGTGCTTACGCATCCCGTGAGTGAGCCTGGAAGTTGACACATGGCTCTTACACTCTTCTGGCCACAGCCTAAGTCATGCGGTTGAATCTAGTTGCCAGGAAGGGAGGGGTGCTGTGAGGCCTTCAAAGTACAGAAGGAGAGGCGGATATACACCAGAGGTACCACTAGCAGCTGCAGTCACCTCGTGACAAACTGAAGCAGGCGCTGGCAGTCACTGTGAACTTAGGACATCCAGAAAGGAAGCAAATGAGTGTGAACTGAGAAGCCGCCATAACTCCAGGTGTTGGGTAATTCGTGGTGATTAGGGGAACGTGTCTCCCATTAATGAGGAGTGAGCATTTGTTCAGAATCATTATCTGTGGCCCAAGAGTCATAACAGAGGCCTCAAATAAATGGAGTGTTTGGTTTGCCTTTCGAAACGTTTCTGTTTGGGATGATTTGGAAGGCCACCCCTTGCCTAGTGAAAGGCTGGAGCAAAGACCTTCTTGCCTGGGTCTCTGCAGTCAACTGGTGTGTTACCATGGGGTGGGGGACAGTGGCTAGTCCACAGGATGGTACACTGGCCAGTGCTTACCATGCCATCAGGAGAATGGTATTCAATCTCACAGTTTCTGCTTAGATCAGTGCAAGGGAGACTGCCCGACAGAAAGATGTAGCTTCCTGGAGTTGGAGGGCTTCCGGTGATGTGAGCACTTTGTAGTCAGTAAGAGGTATTAGAGTAATGCTAGAAGAATTCTATTCCAGACCAGAAACCTGTGGTCTAGAGTGGAGCCTGGTGGTACCCACTTCTAATCTAACACTTGGGACTTGAAGGCAGGGGGATCAGGCGCTGAAGGTCAGTCTAAGGAACATATTGGGTGTGAGGCCAGACTGGGTTAAATGAGACCCTTTCTCTGAAAATGAAAACAAGAAAAAAAAAAAAGAAAGGAAAACAATGTGATTTAAAATACAAGAAATTTGCTAGACTCTTAGATTGGACTGTTTGGGCTGTGATTCCCATCTCCTTCGGGTTTTGAGACAAAGTCTCACTGTGTAGCCCAGGCTGGCCTCACACTCACTTTATGTTCAGGCTGGTCTCAGACTTGTGGCCATCCTCCTGCCTCAGCCCACTGAGTGCTAGGTTTAAGGACTCCATGCCTGCCTAGAGTAGTTTGGGTTTAAAAGTAAAAGTACTTTGTTTCCCAGCTTCTTAAATCGTGTGCGATAAACTGGCTTCCTCTTTCTGTGTTCCGCATTTGCCCAGTTGATTGAGTTGCGTGGGCCGGTTAGCTCAGGTGGAGAGGGCACAGGGCTAACGAGACCAAGGTTACAGGTTTTGTCCCTAGATAGGCCAGCTAGTGTGCACAGTTCTCTTTTATGTCTAGCTGACTGCTTCTCTAACCCTGGTTAGCTGGTCTGAAATCCTTCAATCCTTCTCAAAAAGGATGGCTAAGCAGGAGAGAGTGGGTCACATGGCAGAGCGAAGCTGTATGGACCCCCCCCCCCCAGCCCCCAGCAGTCCTTACACAGCGTCAATGGGCTAGCAGGATCTCTGTAAAAAGAGAAATGCAACTGGTCTCTCTGACAGTAAACCGCCCGCATCCCGGGGGTGGGCAGTGGGGGGTGTCACACTCTACCATCTTGGATACTGAAATGTCACATTGAGAATGCTCAAGAGATGAGCATTAACATCTGTCACAGGACAAGGTCCAGGGCGCCCCATTTTCTGCTTCCTGCCTGCTCTGAGTCAGAGTTCTGTCTCCCACTTCAAACCCCACCTCCGTGTTTCCACCCCACTGTGAGCTGTCAGGACGTTACTCAGGAAAATCATCTCCAAGCCAGAATGAGGTTCACTGCATCTCCTTGTTCCAGATAGAAATGTCATTTCTCACCACGACTGAAGACTTTTCTTTTATCTCTTATCAAAAAAAAAAACAAAACAAAACCTGCCAGTCTGTCCACACAACCTGGAGAACAAATATGTTTTTGATCCCTCTGTGAACAAGCCGGGCTAGGCACCTGCACAGCACTTGGGGGTGGGGGTGGGGGTGAGGGTGGGGGTGGGGAGGGGGTGGCTGGCCCTCATCCTGACTCAGAGCCAGCTTCTGCTCTTGGAGAGAGAAAGCCAAAATGATTGATTCAACATCTTAATAAAGATAAACAAACAGAAAGGAACATCAAATAATGGCCCTGACAGTTTGAAACAAACCGAAAGAACAGCTTAGCATTTCATACAGGAAGAAAAGCATTTCACGTGGGGGATGACAGTTTAATAATTTGTAAATATCACTGGCTTGGCATTATAGCTAATCCAAATATTTTCATTTCTCATTGTAAGTCACCCTCTGCTGATGGCCTGTCCCCTTCAGCTCACAGCTTTCACCCTGGAGTCTTGACAGAGGTGGAGAGGGGTAGAAGAGAGGGGCTCACAGGTTCCCCGTGGAATGTGAATTACGTGGTCAACTTCCTGTCTATTTTCTGATTCCGGAATGTTCCAGGGTAAGACCACTGGCTTACTAGAAGAATCCACTGCCTTCTGTTTCACCTCCCCTAAAAAGGATCAACTCTCTTCAGACTGTAATTCTTAACAAAAAGCATCTTAGCCTCTCTGCAATGCTCCCTCCCTGCCATCCGACTCTGTCCTCAAGAAAAGAGTCCGTCATCTAAAATGGGTTTTGTGGTTCTAATGCTCTACAAAGAAGGCCAGCCTTGTGAATGCTTGTGTCTAAGCCACCCTTGGGTAGGCATAAAGGAGAAACAGGAAGTTGGGGTGGCAACTATAATAAAAGATGACCGGGAATCATTTATGTCAGCCAGGACACTGGTTTGTTCTTATGAAAAATATCCATAGAAATAGGGGCAATCTTGTTAAGTTTTATGAGCAAAAGATAGTATATGTAATAATGAAAGAGGAGCCAAAGGGACATGGTTAGGCATACATAGGCTTTGGGCTTAAAAAAATGTGTGTGTGTATATATATATATATATATATATATATATATATATATATATATATTTCACCCCACCAAGTCATATGTCTGGGAAGTATATGTATGGGAAGACATTTCAGACCAGCCCAGGCACATATATGTATATATGTATGTGTGTGTGAGATATAAATATAAATTTACTTATATATATGTAAGGGAAGACCTGTCAGATTGGCCCAGGCAAGAGGCCACACTGGATGGGTGTGACAGGCAGGGGCCCAGAGCGAGAAGCTGCAGTTCTGAGATTCCTCCACAGGGAAGCAGTATGAGATCAGGGTTTAGACGGAGGGAGGCAGCCCCAGCTCCACCGGCTTCCCTGGTTCCTTCTCCTCTGTGGAGATCTGCAGGGCAAGCTCGCCCTTGGCTAGGGAGGGCTGTGAGCTAACTAGCCCCTCATTCTCAGCCCTATCTCTCCTTTCTCTTATCTCCAGCTCCCGGTATAGTGCTCTGTCTATCCCAACTATGACTTGTACATTGTGGGGTAGGACGGAGGGGACTCTATATGGGCTCAGCATTCCCTCCTTGAGAATGTGTTTGATCTCAAGCTGCAGGCACGGAGGGAAAAGGTTAACAGTAAGTCAAGGTTTCATGCTGGTCTTGGAGGCATGGGTCCTGATAACCTCTCCGGGGCTGTCAGATCAGTGGCTTTTGACATTCTTCAGAAAAGAGTCAGTTTACCTTTGGCATGCTGAAGGAAACGGAATGAGTGAAGATTTGGTTTTGTTTGAAATACCGAAAGTAGTACAACTTTATGGGTAAAACCCTGAGCAGAGAACTTACAACTCAGCCATTGCCCTGACAGCACCCTGATCGGTGCGTGGCAGCGGGAGAGGCATTGCTTACCTCTGACAGTTACAGACTAGAAAGAAGAGAAGACATATTTCTGATAAGTCTTAAGGTCTGGCCTGGGGATGTAGCCTACTTGGTAGGATGCTTGCCTGGCATGCCCAACGTGCTGGGTTGGGCCCCAGCTTTGGATAAAACTAATTGTGGTGGAGCACACCTGTAATCCCAGCACTTGGAGGCGGAGGTAGGAGGATCAGAAGTTCAAGGCTATCCTCATCTATACTGTCAGTTCAAAGCCAGGCTGGGCTACATGACACATTAAACAACAACAACAACAACAACAACAACAACAACGGTAACAACATCAGTAACAATAACATAACCTCAAACCCTTAAGATCTATGTTCCTTATGTAGGCCTGGTATAAAATACTGAATATTGTGATTATGCTTTTTATCCAGTTTAAAAAAATTATGTGTATGAGTGTTTGCCTGCATATGTACCATGTGCATGTCTGGTGTATGTAAAGGCCAGAGAGGGTGTTGGATCCTCTAGAGCTGCAGTTACAGATGGCTGTGAATTGTCTTATAGGTTCTGGGAACTGAACACAGGTTCTCTGGAGGAGCAGCCAGTGCTCTTAACCCCTGAGTTTTATCTCTAGACTGTAGATGTTCTTTTCTTTTCTTTTTTTTTGTTATAACTAATTTTAAATTAATGAATGGAACTGTATATATTTATCATGTACAACATGGTATTTTGAAATATGTAAAAAAAAGGGTTAGTTTGTGGTGTTGACATAACTTAGGTCTTATACATGGTAAATGAGTAAATTATTTTTTCAAGACAGGGTTTCTCTGAGTAACAAGCCCTGGCTATCCTGGACTCACTCTGTAGATCAGACTGGCCTCGAACTCACAGAGATCTGCCTCCCTCTGCCTCTGGAGTGCTGGGATTAAAGGTGTGTGCCACTATGCCCAGCACGAGTAAATGTTTTTAAGATAGAAGAACTTGACCTTTCTTAGTAGATGTGATGGTGAAATCTGAGCACTGGGAAGATAGGAGGACCATGAGTTTGAGGCCAGCCTGGGCTACATAGCAAAACTCTGTAGTGAGAAAGAGAGACACAGAGAGAGAGAGATTGACTTTTCTTTTGAAAACAGTTATTAAAAACTTCCTAGGAAATTTAAGTTTTGAAAATCTGTCTCATACAATAAGCAGAAATTCTAGTTCCAGGATTTCACATACCGAGAGGGTGCAGAAAGCAGAGAGAACATGAAGGACGGAGGGCCAGGGGTCCCTAAAATATATCTCAGGTAACCTCTTACCACATATTTCATTCTTTCCTTGAAATATTTCACAACTTAAACTTTTCTCTTTTTTTGCCAGCGTTGAGGAAGGTGTACAGCACTGACTTGTTCACCCGGATCCCATTTTTCCCTCTTCATAGCCTTTCTAAGTAATTTTCAGACCCTTTAAATCAGTTACCTTCCTCCTAGGGAGACATGGTGGAGAGTAAGCAAAAAACACTGGAGAGATAGATCAGTGGTTAGAAACACTGGCTGGTTTCCAGTGGACCCAGATCCTATGCCCAGCACAAGCACACAAGCATCCGATGGAACCCCAGTTCCATCAAATCTAAGGCCCTCTTCTGGCCTCTGTGGGTACCAGGGATGCAATGCATACGACACACAAATATATGTGCAGACAAACCGCTCATACACATAAATTAAATCAATCAATCAATCAATCAATCTATCAATCTATCATCTATTTATCTATTTAGAATATAAGAGAATATAAAGCTTGCTTTGTCATAAGTTTCCCTGCTGTCTCTGCCTCTCAGAAGGGAAAAGGCCAGAGATGGATGGAAGTGGAGTTTGTGAGTGGGTTTCTAGTGGGCAGTTCCCAAAACAGGACCAGATGTAAAGATGCTAGCTGCAAATGGCCATCCAGCCAGTCCAGGGAAACCCTGTGGTAAAAACCAAGCCAGAGGAAGTAGAAACTGAGTGGTAGGAACAAAACAGAGAACACAAATAAAATATTGATCTGCCTCCCATTTTTTGTTTCCATCAGATAAGTAATGCAGCCAGCAGAAGGAAGAGTGTTACCCTCAGAACACCCTGCCATCTCTATCTTTCATAAAATGCAGTCGTATGCTATATTTGACATAGACTCCAGGAGTTCTCTTCTGCCCCAATCAACCAGAAATTATCAGCAATTTTAGGTGATTCTATGTCCAAATGAGCTTTCCTGCCAAGGCTGGATGATATTGTCAGGATCTGTGTGACCTGCGATTTTGTGTCTGTCTAGACAAGGTTAGGGAAAGGTAAAAGGGAGATGAAGCCTGCTGGAACGGCTCTTATTAGAGAGAAACTTGTTAAAGAGAGATTTTAACAGCTCAAACTACCTTTGAGGCCAATAAGGCCACCAAAACGGATTATTGCATCATGATCTGAGGTTGTAGAAAGGACGCCGGTGCTGACTGATTAGGAAGCTATTGGAAATAAATAAAAGAGCGACATTATGTGAAACGCAGGGTCACAGCACGGGAGCATCCTGAAAAGCCAGAGGTGTGCTCATTCCATTTTTCAAGGTGCTCGTGAGTGCTTTGTGTATGGCCCTGGATTGTGGGTCTTTTGTATGGGATATTTTTAGATAAACTGATTTCACAGGGAGGGGGAGGTGATGAGTGTCGCGTTGTGTTAATCCTCTCTCTTGACACCTTTGGGATCAAATTTGGTGCAGGGCACAAGTGAAATGAGTTTGGTGGCCTCAAGCTACACTAACACCGATATGTATCCTTAAACAAAGTCACAAATCACTGGCTGGCCGCTGTGATCATAGAGCTGAGGCGGCAGGAGTGTTACAGGTCACGGGCAGGACTGGCGGGTAGAGCTTTGTTAGGGGAACAGACCGTGACCTCCCAGCCTCCTGTTTGGCGTATGCACATGCCAGCAACAACCCTTCTCATCCATAAAGGTGAATATTCATGCTATTGTAAAGCCTCAGTCCAACATCAGTGTGTGTGTGTGTATGTGCATGTGTGTGTGTGTGTATGCACATGTTTGTGTATATGTAGTATGTATATGCACACACACATGCCTACACATACATGTGCCATAGTTTGTATGCATGTCAGAGGATACCTTGAGTGTTAGTCTTTACATCCATCCTGTTTGAGGCAGGTTCTCTTCGTTGTTTGCTATCGCATTCTCCACAGTAGCTGACTTGTGAATTCTGGGGGATTCTCCTGTCTCTACCACCCTCTTCTCACTGTAGGAATACTGGGGTAGGACAGGGATGACTGGGGTAATACAGGGATGACAGACTTGCTCTACAATGCCTATGTGGGTTCTGGAGATCTGAACAACTCGGGTTTCATATTTGTTTTCTAAGAGCTCATCCCACTGAGCCGTCCCATCTCTCCAGGCCCTAAAACCATCATAGGACCCCCCCCCCCCCAGCCATCAGAGGCCCCATGCTTCAGTCACTTGCAATTCATGGACGTGGTGGGTAGAAAGTATTTCTGTGTTTAAAATGTAACTGCCTTCAGCAAAATCATGGAATTTGTGTGGAATCAGTGAACTGGAAATCTAAACCCTGTTTGCTCTCTCACCAGAGCAGTGAGGGGCTTCTGCACCGCTTGGGTAAAAATACAGAGATTAGAAAACAAGGGCCCTGTGAATGACATTTACAGAGATCTCATACTGGAAAGGGCACATTTTATTATGACTCTGTGTCAAAAGTGTGGTTTCATCAGAAGACAGGAGGCAAAAGACACAGGCAATCAATACCTGGGCCTCTGATATCTGAACTGGGAAAGAAAATCATTATCCTGTTATTTTTCTCGTGGTGATGCTTGAGATACTGCACCTTGTTTCCACATTAACACAGTAGTTGGGGGTTCGTGGGTTCAGAAACCCCTTCAAGAGAGTGAAATCAGAGCACAAAGCATTAGACAAATGTGTATACACATTTTAGCACGAAAACAGGGAGAAAGGCTGAGAAAAAAATTAACCTTTTGAAAAAAAGCATATAATCCAATTTCCTATTAGTATTTGTCTAATAGCATGTGTTTAATTTGCAAGTCTCTGGAGTCATCAGTAGAGTTCCTTCCTTCCTGCCTGCCTGCCTGCCTTTTGACAAAAGAGACAGCAGACAGATTTCTAGTGGAGAGAGTCCCCTCTGTAGCATCAGGCTGCTTGAGTGGTGTTTGTCTCTCTGTGTCTATTGAAAACTTTGCTTTAATGTCAGGCAGGCAAAACCCACAGAAAGTGGGAAGTACAGAGTCTGACATTTGGTTTAAAAACCAGCTGTATTGTTTACTTCCCATTGGTACAGAAAAACCTGGTCACCGAGCTTAAGTGTTTGCAGACAAGGGAGAAGAGTTCCTTTAGAAACTTCTACATCTGGCCCCAAGTGCAGTACTGGCTCAGCCCAACTGCTTCCAATATGATTATTTATAGATTTGTATTTTCCAAATACCCCAAGACAGTTAACCTTCCTCTCCTCAACTTTAGCTTCCAGGAAAACTCTATGTGTATGTTAAGGAGAATGGGGTCATGTCAGTCAGGTATGTATGCAAAACCAAGTATGGCTGTCCTGAATCTGATGTGGCTATCATCACTCAGTTATTTAAATTCTGTTTTTTTTTTTCCTCTTTAGAACTATTATTGATGAGATTAGCATTGTGTAGCCACAAAGTCACGACCTGCCTTCCTAGACTTTCTGCTGCGGCTCCACAGCAAGCTAAGTGCGTCCTTAATGAACAACAAAAGGTTATCTGGCTTTTCTGTCTCCCAGTCTGCTCTGGCTAGAATCCACCAGCCATAGAAAAAACAGTTCAAAGTCATGCGAACGAGGACTGTGGTTGCCACCGAGTTCCTTCCAGGGCGGAGGTTCCTGTGACCCAGTGGCAGATACAAAATGGCGACAGGAAACCTAGTGATCCCTCCAGACTGACTCCACGTGCCTTTATTTCAATTGAAGAAACCACCATTGTCACCCAACCGAATTGCTACAATTAAGGAAAACCGACAAGGCCAAGTGTTGGTAAGGACGGAGAATGGATAAAAGTTGTAGGCACCCATTGATGGGGCACAGTTAGAAGGAACCCTTTGGAAAGCCACAGAATCGGTTAAAGGTAAACATGCAATGGCCTCTCTGCACAGCCGTGCCAACCCTGAGTGAATACCCAAGGGAAAGGGCAGCACAGTGGACACCGGCAGATCGGGCAGGAGTGTTCGCAGCAAGCTCTCTTCTCCCCAAAGTCAGAGCAACTCAAACGTTTGTGTCGGAGAGGAGAAATACAATGGACTATGTAGCTGGAGAACGTAAGAACTAATGTCACATGCAGGGCCTTGCCTGATCTTCATCCATAAAATTCCCCCGGGAGGAATCCAGGAGCATGAAGCACCTGTAATGCGGTTCTGCACACGAAGGTCACGGGTGCTCAGAGTTAACCTGGGAAGGGAAGTCCGTTACCTTTGGAGAGAAGGAATGGGAAGAAGAAGAGGACTAGGGGTGACTTCTCGCCGCACCCACATGGGGATTACATGTGTTCACTTCTTCAAAATTAACTGAGCTCCACATTTATGATGGCTCATCTTTCTGTCTGCAGTTTACTACAATTACAGTCTACAGAGTTATTCTTCGTGCAAACTGTTAGTAACCGAGGTGCGTCAACTTCTGAAGTGCTAGGAAAGGCAAGAAGAGTGACTAAGGCAATTTCTCCCTAATTGAAATTTCCTGCAGAATTAGAAAAAAAAAATTAGTTTCAGAGAAACAATTATAAATACAATTCAAAGGAATTTGTGGGTTTTTTTTTTTTTTTTTTTTTTTTTTTGCCTGGAGCTTGTAAGTCTAAGCAGCAATTTGGCTTAACTGATCAAGTATGGTACGGTGCATTATAGTAAAGGTTTTGTGAATGGGGAGCAAACTAGCCAGCCATTCTGTATGTGCAGTGAGAAGACGTGGACTTCAATTAAGTCAGGAACTATTTCAATAGAACATCAGAAAGGCTTTCTAGAGCAGGATGTTAACTTTTAACGGTGGAACCGGAATGGCTAGTAAGGAAACTGGCTGAGGGCTGGGTGGTGAAATTATTTATAATTTCAGGGGGAGGTTGAAGCGAGAGGCTCCTGAGTTCTAGGCTAGCATGGGCCAGATTCCACATCAAAAAACATAGTGAGTGTCTGTCCCCCAAACAGAAGCAAGGGGGCTGGCTCAGTGGGAAAGTGCTTGCTGTAAGAACAGGAAGACCTAAGCTTAAAACCTGGGTGTGGCTTCCTGTGCTTGTCATGTCAATCAGAGGGTTGGGGTGGAGACAGGAGATCACTAGGGCTCACTGGCCAGGCAGCCCAGGAAAAACCAAACCAAACCAAACCAAATCAAACCAAACCAAACCAAACCAAACCAAACCAAACCAAACCAAACCAAACCAAACAGAGGCAGGCAGATTTCTGAGTTTGAGGCCAGCCTGGTCTACAAAGTGAGTTCCAGGACAGCCAGGGCTATACAGAGAAACCCTGTCTAGAAACAAACAAACAAACAAACAAACAAAACAACAAACAAACAAACAAAACAACAAACAAACAAAAAACAAAATCAGGAAGTTCCCAGCTCAGTGAGAGACGCTCTATCAAAGAGACAAGGTGGGGAAGGATAGAACAGGATACCTGATGTCCTCCTTTGGTCTTCTCAGGCATGCAAATACTTGTTTGTACACTCTGGTGGGTACTCGAAGCCTCACACATGCATGCACACACTCCATATTCGCCTCATTGGACACCAGGCACTCACATGGTGCACAGACATACACGCAGGCAAAACATCCATCCACATAAAGAAGAAATTATAATTAAGAAGCCTTAAGAGGTAGAAGGGCTGGGGATATGGTTCAGCAGGTACAGTGTTTACCCAGCAAGCCTGAGGCCCTGGGGTTGGTCATTAGCCCCCCACAAACTTCTGTAAGCTAATGCTGCTAGAGGAGAGACAGAAGAATCCCTGGAGCCTGCTTGTGTTGTTGAGTTAAGTGAGCTGTAGTTCAATGAGAGACCCTGTCTCAAAAAATAAGGTGGAGAACGACTGAGGAAAAGACCTGAAGTGGTACCTGCCTTTGATCCTGGTGCTTGGGAGGCAAAGGCAGGAGGATCTCTGAGTTCGAGGCCAGTGTGGTCTACAGAAGGAATTTTAGAACAGCTAGGGCTACACAGAGAAACCATTTTAGAAAACCAAAAAACCAAAGCAAACCAAAACAACAAAAGAAGGGGGTCCCGACATGAACCTCTGTTCTCTATATGAACTCACATAAGTGCACTGGTATTCACAAAGCACATGGGCATGTACACACGAACATGTACATGCACACATGTAATTAAAAAAGAGAGAAGGAAATGCTAAAGGTCTCTAGGGAGCTGAGCTGGGTCAATAGCAACTTCATGCCAAACATGAGAAAGAGAGGCAGATTTTTACATTATTTTTATTTTTTTTTTAGGTAGAGTTTCTCTATGTATCCCTAGCAGGCCTGGAGCTCTTGCTATGTAGGTTGGACTGGCCCTTGAACTCAGAGATATGCAACCATGCCTGGCCAAAAGAGATATTCTTTAAAAAAAAAAGGTAAATTAGTATTAATTTTATTATTTAAATTTATAGTATATAATTTCTATTAAATTAGTATTAGTTATTTATTTGTAATTTAAAGGTGATTTTTGTTTTGAGATAGGGTCTTGCATGCCTTAGGCTAACCTCAAGCTTGAGGATGGTTTTGAACTTATAATCCTCCTGCCTCTGCTTTCCAAGTGCTGGGAGGGATTACAAGAATGTACCATCATGCCATGGGCCAACAGTAGTTTTAGATGATAACAAATTCAAGCTGTTTCTCCCCTACCACACTGATTCTTTTCCCTCTGTACACTTTATTCTTCTTGCCTCTAAGAAAAACTATTCAAAAAATCTAAATGAACTACCCTAGGTTTGCTTTTTTTTTTTTTTTTTTTTTTTTTTTTTTTTTTTTTTTGGTTTTTTTTTGAGACAGGGTTTCTCTGTGTAGCCTTGGCTGTCCTGGAACTCACTCTGTAGACCAGGCTGGCCTCGAACTCAGAAATCCACCTGCCTCTGCCTCCCGAGTGCTGGGATTAAAGGTGTGCGTCACCACGCCCGGCTCGGTTTGCTTTGTTTTATTTGAAGTTTGCTTTTAGGCTCAGAAATATAATTAGCTGAACTGGGACACATCTCTAAAATCTTTTCCTTTGAGACAGGGTTTCACTAGAATGTCCAGCTTTGCTTTGAACTCTTAATCTGGCCACAGCCTCCCAAGTGCTGGGGGGGTTACAGGCATAATGCTACCATGCCGGAGTAGAAGAATATTTTTAATACATCTCCAAATATCCTCTTGAAAGATAGATAGTTCGGAGTCAAGGTTTTCAGTGTTAAATTGCTACTGGCTTTTTAGCTCAATTCCTATGTGGCTTCTGAGCATCTGAAAACTGCTGATTCTTGCTCGGTAAGTGGAGACTGAATTATGGCAACAAAGGTCTGGAGACACCGAAGCAGATTTATGCCTCAGAAAGACCTATGCAAGATAAAAATAGTCACATGGAAATTTAAGGCCCTTCCTGCCTCTGGTTTCTCACATCTCTGGGGTGACTTTCTGGCATAAGTGAGTACCAGTATTTGGTTAATGGCTCTGAGGCAGGTCTCTGAATTACACAGCGAAGCCCTTACATGTGATAACTTCCTGGTTTTTCCTAAAGTCCTACCTGAAGTGTTACGATCAGATGCTGCACAAAGTATGGCACTGTCCTGTTGTCCTGTGACTGTGACCTGCTGAGACTGGAACAGAGGGCCTTGCCCTAGGTGTGCAGATCACGCTCCACGCTAGGTCATGAGGTTAGCATAAGGACAGAAACAACTGCCGGTTTCCACCAGTCAAAGAGTAGAACTATCCCATAGATTGGGGGAAATAACTAATCATTGAAACATGACCAATTTAACCAGTCACGGTGACACGTAGTTAACTATGGGGCCATCCTAATTCATTCAAAACTCAGCAGGCATGCTCTGTGAGTACAGGGGCCATGCTAGGGAATGGGGGAAAGAGAGCAGATGACCTCTAGGTGATTATCTGAAATGAGTCAATAAATACAAGAGAGGAATATGAGTGAGTGTAGCAATAAATACTCACACCTCACAGAAGAAGGTTCTCATAGGCTGTGGGGGAAAACAAACAAACAAACAAACAAACAAACAAACAAGAAAACCAACCACAACCTAAGCTAGATTCTGAGAGATGGCCTAGAAAGGGGAGGGTGGCGGGCAGCTTGGAAGTCTATGCTGGATATGTGTGTTCCTAACTCAAGGGACCAGACTGCAGCCTAGAGATTTTTCTGGGCAGTGCAGTCATGGGTGTGTTCCAGGACACAGGCATAACATTCCGGAAACATGGAAGGCTGAGTTATGAATTCCGGTGGTCTCACCTTCCTGTCTGTTGGGCAGATATCAGAGGAAGAACATGAGAAGACCAGTGTTCTCTAGCGACAGGGGTGATTTAAGTATTCTTGTTTCATGATTCTTCTATTAAGTGACTGATCCCATTTTTTTAAGGAGACTAGTAATTCTTATTTTAATTTATTTGTTTTTATCTTATGTATATTGGTGTTTTCCCTGCATGTTTGTCTGTATGAAGGTATCGGGTCCTCCAGAACTGGAGTTACAGAAAGTTGTGAGCCACCACGTGGGTGCAGGGATCGAAACACTGGAAGAGCAGTGCTCTTAACTCTGAGCCGTTTCTTCAGCCAGACTAATTTTTTTTTATTTAATAGACAAATTTTACTCTGGAATCCAGGTTAGCCTTGAATTTGCAGCACTCTTGCCTTAACCTTTTAAGTGCCAAGACCACAGGCCTTTGTCAGCCTGTCTGGCTGCCTTGGGTATTTTTGGAGCAATGTATAAATACCTACTGAATGGCTTAAAGAAATGCTTTCAAAATTTTCTCCCATATTTTTTCTTAAAGCAATGGATTGAAATCTCATTGTTTTATAGGTAGCCATAAAATATTAAATATTAAATATTAAATATTAAATAACAACAAATACATATGTTTTGATTTAACTTTTTTTTTTCTTGAGAAAAAGTCTTGCTCTGTAGCCTCAGCTGGCCTGGAGAACAGGCTGGCCTTGAACTCGGAAAGCCTCTGTCTCTTAAGCCCTGGGATTAAAGGTGTGCACCATGCGCAGCTGCTTAAGTATTTTTGTTTTAATTTTATGTGCGTTGATGTTTTGCTTGCATGGTATGTCTGATCATCACCATGTTTGCATGTACCCTTGGAGGCCAAGAGAGGATGTTGGAGTCTCTGGAACAAGAGCTCCAGCCTGCTGTCAGTTGCCGTGTGTGTGAGTGCTGGGGACCGAACCCAGGTCCTTTGGGATAGCAGCTAGTGCTCTTAACTGCTGAGCCATCTCTTCAGCTCCTTAATTTAAGGTTTTGAGATAGGGTCTTACTGTGCTGGTCAAGGTGGACTCAACTTCTGGGCTCCAACAACCTTCCTGCTTCAGCATCCTGAGCAGTGGCACAAGCTATCTGTGGGCACGAGCTGCCAGGCCTGCCTCAAACAAATATGTAACAGGAATATTTGGAGGCCATCTCTTGGAGTCTAGCTTGAGGTGATTTTTATTCACAGCCTGTGAGGACTTCCTTCTGTGAACCAGGATTTTTAAAAAATTTTTTATTTTTTTTTACCCACTCTTATTCTTCTCTTATATTTATTTAACCATTCCAGGTAGAGGTGAATGTGTCTGCTTGATTCAGAGACCATTTGGGGAGGAGATGGGGCTGACATACTGTAATCTTCTCAGTGAGAGTTTATACTGCAAACATATAACAGGGCCTAATCTTATGCAAATAGGGCTGCCTACAATATGGAATTAAAATCTATAAAACCATGTTTAATGGTTTTGCCAAGGGTATACCTTTGACAACCATTGCTTTTATGTAAGCATCTTTGAATCTATTCAGTTTCAACATATTTGGATAGAATCATAAAGAACTAGAGGGAAGCAAGTGATGGCTGCACTGCCATTAGTCTCAGGATTTGAGACAGCCAGAGACTTGAGGATCAGGCCAGCCTGGTCTACATAGCGAGACTCTGTCTCAAAATTAAACCAAACCAAACCAAACCAAACAAACCAAACCCAAACCAACCCAACCCAACCCAACCCAAGAAGGACTACAGAGGAATTTATACTATAACAGGGACAAACAGAGACTATGCCTTTTGGTTTTCATAGGACAGTGGGACAGTATTAGTATCTCTAACATACAGTGGAAATTCTCTACAGTAAACAGAGCATGCTTCTCCCTCAGTAGTTAGACATAAACAGGACTGAATGAGCTAATGGCCCCACACATCTCACACACACACACACACACACACACACACACACACACACACACACACACACACAGAGATATCACACACACACACACACACACACACACACACACACACAATCTCTGTAGCCTCGATCCTTGCTAACACAGTAGGTGCTTAATAAACATTTTATAAATCAATGAGTTGCAGGGAGCCAGAGATTTTAGGTCCTGTTATTGATTCTGCTTCACATTGATCCGTCAAGCGGATTTGGGCGGATCACTCCTCTGTGCTCATTTTATTTTTCTTTTATGAACTCAAGATGATGAAGCATCTTTTGCAGAAATATGGTGATGCTCAAGGTACTCCGTGCAAGATGATGTGGATGCCTTGGGAGGCAGGAATCTTACAAACAGGAGGCATTGTTCAGGTTACCCACAGCACTCAGATTTAATTTGTGCTGTGTGGAGAATGTGGAAGGCCCATGACCTCAGTAATGGAAGCTGCCAAGCCCTGGATGCCCGAGAAAGAAAGCCTTCCTTTCCTGTTCTTCCGGCAGCGAGAGACCAACTGCTATTTCTCTTGCCCATCTGTCGTAACCCTGATGTACTTGTGTGCCCAGCCTCATCCTGATCTCTCTTTATGAGCCCTGAAACAAGCAGATTCTTTAAACAGCAGAAGGTAGAAGGTGTGTACATCTGGAAGAACAGTAATTAGGCTCCTTGTTTTAAGGATGAAGAGTTCAGACAGAGATGGGTAAAGAACACTGACCGGTGACATGCGCAAGAAAAGATAGATCAATCCCAACGATTCATCATGCCAGAAGCTGTCCAAATAATCCAGGGTAACAGCCAGGGTGATGTATAGTGGATGTCACTTGGCGAGACCCTTAACAAGGCGGCTAGTACAAGAACTGCTGGTGGTCAGTGAGTATCAGAGCACAAGCCAGGCCAGGGCAGGGGAAACACAGACCATCCATCACTGACCCAACCTAATGGCTGGGCTTATTAGTAAACATTTGCTGAGGTTGACAGCCTGCACTGGTACAGGATGTTCTCTTACTGTCCCCCAAATAAACCAGGCCACCTGACAGATGTGTGAAGCCTGTGGTCTTTCTTGTAAGTAAGTATAACTCATTCTATTTTATTGAGAGAGGCAAGAGTAGGTCTTTCAGAAGAATAAGAGAAAAGAGCTAAGTACAAAGCATTTAGCAAATGCTTGCTTAATCTATTCTGCCTCCAAGATGATTTTTCTCTTCTTAACAGTAAATCAGGAAAGGGACATTGTACATCGACATACATGCATTATTCTATAGGCACTGCTGGAGGTGAGTTTTGTCTCTATCTCTCCCTACTATGGATCAGAAATTCCCAAAGTGGAAATAAAATCCATTCTCTGTACTAAAGATATCTAAGTCTACTTTAACTACATTATGTTCTTGGAGGGGATAGCTTAATGGACTAAGTAGGAGGTTTGAAATATCTAGACTTCCTGGAACCTCAGGTTCAATTCCCGGTTGAATTGTCTCAGTCCTGCCGTCTTCATTGGCAGATAAATTAAAATCCTAAGATGCTTACTGAGCTCGGATCTCTTAGCTGAGGCCCAGTAGCTCAGAATCTTGTCTTTTTTTTTTTTAACTTCCTAGAAGAAATCTGTGTAATTTTCATGGCCCGACTAGTGCCCATTATTCAAAAGATAACAAACGGTCCTTAAAAAGAGAGCAACTCCCTTCCCCCCAACCAACTCCTAGACAGTCTTAAATATCTGTGGCTGGAATAGGGCAGGGGCTGCAGTTCCAGTTTCTCTTGCTTCAGTTTTCCCTTCCACCTCCTGGACTCTGTGCTTGCCACACCCTCCAGTGCCTCTTCCCCTTGGCTTGACCGTGTCTTTCTCCTTAGCTTTGGTTATTGACTATGCTTTGAATTCTGGCACAGGCTAGCTTTCTAAGCCTGCCTTGACTTGATTTGGGACTGTCCTCTGACTCTGTCTTCCAGGATTGGCACGATCCTTTAAGTTTCACATCAGTCTCTGCAGGTGGAGGGGTGACGTGGTATAAGGGGAGTCTGCCAGGGTGTTTGCTCGTCTGCACCTGTTTACTGTTGTCCTGTGTTCTTGCCCCGGTGCTGTATATTTAGCGGCTGTGGTGATAAGAGGGAGCTTTGGTGCATCTGCACTTTGGGGTGTAGAATAAGTGGGTTTGATGTGGTACAGTCCTAACACTCTCAAGTCCTGTCCTCGGTTTCCATCTGTGACCCCCATCACCAAGGCTTCAGCTTGAGAGAGAGAGAAACTGGAAAACACTTCCAAAACTACATTTTATGGATCATTATAGCCACCAATGACTGCCAACCAAGCAAGAACACTTTGTTCCAAATTTCAGAACATTATACAGTGTAGAGTACTGACTGGCATGTAGGGTATTTACAGAGAGGAGATGGGAGCACACAGTTTTAGCTAGGTGTAGTGGCATACACCTGTAATCCCAGCACTTGGGCGGCCGGGACAGGAAGATTAGAATTCGGGGCTAGCCTGGACTACATGCTGAGACCCTATCTCAAACCAATCAATAAACAAAACCCCACTGCCCCAAACCTAGCATTGGTGGGATGGAGATAGGTAAGTCCCAAGAGCTCACTGGCCAGGCTGTCTAGCTTAAAGGATGAATTTCTGATTCAGTGAGAGACCTCGTCTTAATGAGGCAGAGAACACCAGAGGGAGACACCTGAGGCCCTGCTCTACTCTCTGCACACGGGCGTTGAGCACACACCTACGTGCATGTACCACTCACACGCCAAAGGAATAAAAGGAAAAGAAAACTTTAATAAAACCAAGACAGCATCACCGTACTTATATGCTGATCGTGGGGTCTGGAAGGAAGGACATTCTCTACAGAGGAAGTGGTTGGATCTAGGTGCCACTATCTACCAGCTATGAGGCTTGAGCAATCACGCAGCCTCCCTCTCCGTCTCATCCTCTAGAGGATGGATAAAGCAGTAGCCTTAATCTTACAAGGAAGCTTTCAGCATACAATGGCTTGCTTTTGAGTAGTGTTTAGAACTGCACCTGATACCTGGCATGGTGGCTTGTGCTTGTCGCCCCAGCACTGGGGAAGCTGAGGCAGGAGGACTACTGAGAGCTTAAGGTTGCTACATAGCCTCTAACATGCCAGTCTGGGCTGCATAATAAGACCTTGCCTCAAAACCAAAAAGTATGCCTGACACACAGGAGCACTCCATAAATGTTGGTTAAACAAAGATAACTATTGGGGCCATAAATTCCTTCATGCAT
>LR753377.1:910267-953569 GCA_902729485.2 Mus minutoides
AGAACCTTTTAAATTCACTATAGAAACTTCTAATGTGTGTATGTGTCTCTCTCTCTTACTACGCAGTGTGCCTAGCCCAAGGACCAATGTGGCACATTCTTGTTGCTAATAAGCCTCCCGTGGAGAGTACTGACATTTGAATAGCCCTAAATGTTTTCTGACATCTGGCCAGAGCTAATCATAGATTCTTCTACAGGCTAGTTCTTGCTTTTAGAGGAGGTGCAGACACTGCCTTCAGGATAGTGTTAGGTTCTTAAATGGTACCCGACACGTAGCAAAGGTAGGCATAATTTAAGCATTAAACTATGCATTGTGCTATAACTGGGGAAAGAGCCCAGCAGCCATCAATTATGCTCCACTTATATACCAGTTTCTCTTCTAAGTGCTTTTCATGTATCAACTCAGTTATGTCTCATAGCCAGCCCGAGAGGCAGGTCCCCTCTTATTTTATAGATGAGGAAACTAGACAGAGAGATGAAATGCCTTGTGACTTAGTCCAAAGTTAAGCCTAGTAGATGAAGCTTAAGGCCAGATTGCAGCATTTTAGAGAACAGAGGAAGCACAGGACACCAGAGATTTGGGATGAGGAAGTGGCAGGGGTGTCATATATGTGTGTGTGTGTGTGTGTGTGTGTGTGTGTGTGAGTTTGTGTATGAGAGTGTGTGAGAGTTTATGTATTTGTGTGTGTGATTGTGTGTATATATGTGTGAGAGAGTGTGTGTATCTGTGTGTGAGAGTATATGAGTGTGTATGTGAGTGTGTGTGTATGTGAGTGTGTGTGTGTGTGTGTGTGTGTGTGTGTATGTGTGAATGTGTGTGTGTTCCTAATAGAGGTTTCTGGGTCTTCTCCAGGCAGGCCAGGAAATACAGTGTCTTTGATCAAAGGGAAGGCTCTTACATCTCCCAAGCATCAATATGCTATGGAGGGACCAATGGATTGGGGCCATGTTCTTGTGTGAGTGTCCTTGAGAGAAGGTGTGGATGGATATTCTCTTCATGTCTGGCAGTTGGTTTAGAGCCAGGCCCATCACAAGCACCCAGAAAATAGGAGGTGACATTCCTTTTCAGCTTAAGGTTCTGACATTTTTGCATGAACACTTACTTATTTTGGTCGTTGTTACCTAGATTTGGATATGAAGCAGAGAGTGATGATTGTCAGCTGTTTAGAAGAATTTGTTTTGTCATCACAGAACATTTGTAATTCTTGCTCCCTTCATCGTGGGTTACGTGTCTTGCCTGGTTGCTGAACACCAATGCAAACACCAGAACGACATTCTAACCTAAACACCGTTTTTCAGAGCAATGAACTGTATCAGCAGCTCTTCCACCTCTAGGCTGGCTGGACCAAAGTGTTAATGACCAGGGACCATTCCTCGTTCGTGGGCTTGGACAGGGTGCTTTGAGAAATAGCTATTGGGCTTGTTCCAGTTCTCAGTGCAAAGTGCACATGTGACAAACCCAGCCCTACAGTTCACCTCACTGATGATCATCTCCCTGTGAAGGGTAGACCATCCAGGCCTAGATCCTGAGCTGAAAAATGCTTACTTTTCCACAGTGCCCCTTTGGGTTAGGATGTAGGTCAGGCATACTTGCCCAGCCATGGCCACTACTGACTGGGCTGTCTGCTCTAGAGCTAAAAAAGATGAGTACTTCCTGGAATAGCCACCCTTGCAATTTTTACAGGAACCAGATTCATTAAGTTAAAAATAATAAACCAGTCAATTTTCTTGTTGCAACCTGTTTCTTAGAACTTGCTGGCTACACCAGTGCCTTCCAGGACGTCTCCTCGTGCCCGTAGAGCTTTGGGCTTTGTTCTCAGCTTCAAGGTCTATTTTTGTAGATTCTTTTTTGGAGCAGTGGTTTTCAACCTTCCGAACACTTTGACCCTTTAATACAGTTCCTCGTGTTGTGGTGATCGCCAACCATCAAATTATTCTGTTGCCACTTTATAACTGTAAGTTTGCTACTGTTACGAATGGTGATGTAAATATCTGATTTGCAGGGTATCTGATATGGAACTCCTGTGAGGGCTGTGACCCAACAGGTTAAGAGCTGCTGCTTTAGAGCCTTTGAATGAGGTGAGGAAGTAAGATCGCCTCTAGCAAAAATAACTTGTGTATGGATCAATTGAAACAAAGTAAACCTTATAGAAAATCAGAATGATTATTTCTTAAACTTGTTCTACAATTAAAGTCCAGAAAGTTTTTATTAGTTAAATACACCAAAATAGAATAGAATAGAGATCAAATAAAATGTTAAACAGAGGGTTTTTTGCATAAAAAAGACAGTAGAGGGGTTGGAGACTGCTCAGAGGTTAAGGTCTTGCTGCTCTTCTAAAGGATCATGGTTCAGTGCCCAGCACTGACATCAAGTGGCTTACAACTTCCTGTTAGTACAGCTCCAGGGAACCTAACACCCTCTAAACACACACTCGCGTGCACACACACACACACACACACACACACACACACACACTTATACACATAACTAAATAACAAAGTAAATTTTAAAAGACATTGGATAGTCCTTTATGATAACAAGGTGTCTTCTATGTGTTATTCCATATAATCCTCATGACATAGGTAGCAACTGTGATATAGGAGGTTAAAGGTGGATAAGTAGGCAAGGTTTGGGTCTCCTTGTTTTCAAGTCAGTATGCACAGTAGTTTTCAGGTCAGCTGCTTTTGCCACAGCCGACAAGGCCATAGGGGTGGGCTGCAGAAGCCCTTTGGAGCTCACATCATGCCACCATATGCTATGGATGCCAGATATAGAGCCACAGGATTTAATGTTTGCCCCACTGGGCTTGGACCTCTTTTGTTCTAATCTCAGTACTTCTTATGATCCATACCCCACTTTGTATCTGGAAAGGATGTAACTTAAAAACCCCTTCTATCTTATAGAAGTTCATAGTCAAGAGTTTAATTTGAGTGTCAGAAGAGACTTTGGACTTGAGCTTTAGAGTAGTGTGGGAATAGTTAAAACCATGGCGAGAGCCAGTGAGACCGCTCTGCTGGTGACGGTGCTTGCCATATAAGCCTGACGTCAGGACCGAAAGTTCCGCGAGCTGATAATCTACAATAGTTCATTTCTTCCTCTAAGTTGATTTTCTCAGGGATTTGAGAAACATGGGTAACATGGACACAGATCTTACAGTCAGAGAAACTAAGTCGACCAGCTAAGCAGAGCGACCAAAAGTGATGGACTTGCTAAGGAAGCGAGAATGAGCTAGAGAGAGGACCAGCCGTTAGGAGGGTTAAGAGTGCGACTTGCTCTTTCAGAGGACCCTCGAGCAAAGGCTCACAATGGCCTGTGACTCCAGCTCCACAGAATATGATGCCCTCTTTTGGCCTCCTCAGGCCTATGTATGCACGTGCGTATACACACACATACACACACACACACACACACACACACACACACACACACACACACGTGTGTGCATGCATACACACACACACACACACAGAGAAAGAGAAAGAGAGAGAGAGAGAGAGAGAGAGAGAGAGAGAACAGTAGAGAATAGGCTCTTCCTCTGGTCTTCCCTGTTGCTCCTTATCTAACATATGATCCCCTTAAGTATCTCTCAGAATGTCCTAAAACTCCTTGGAATATAGCTTGCAAACCACCATTGCTGGCCAGTCCTGTGCACACTTAAAAAATTCAGATCTTTGGGTGTAGTTCCAGAAAACAGAATCACCACCTGCGGCCTGGGACCCAGGAACCTGAATTTATAGCTGGGGATCACCTTTTAGGCTTCTTCCCATCTGAAATGAGAGCACCGGAGATGGGCTTAGCCTAACATTTTACAAACCACTCTTTGTAATTGGCAATTGATTTCTGTGCATCCAAAAAACATAGCCAGGTGTGAGAACATTGCCATGGGAAGGTTTCAGTGTTCTTGTGGTGTACGATGACATAAGAACAAGGCCCTTCCTGGAGGGTGGTGGTTAGCATGTTCTCTTCACAAGAACACAGGCACAAATGTTTATATGATGATGAAACAGCTTTTATATTTACTGAAGCAGCAGATGGCCACAGAAATGCTATGTGTGTATTTGAGCTACTGGTAAGGACTCCACTGTGTATTTTACAGGCCTGGGTAAATGTCAACCTTTGCCCAGAATACGGTTACATAAAGGGTATGGAAAACAGGGACAGGGTGGAGTTAGACAGGCTCTCTGCTTTTCCCATAGGCTCTGAGGAAGTCTCCCATTGGATTAGCTGGAGCCCACTTGATCGCTACAGTTTCAATAGCTTGTTCAGGCATCGATTGCTGTCATGTCACCCGGAGAAAAGGATTAATAATTGGGTGCTCAGGTTGGCTCAATACTGCTGATAGTGCCTGACAAAGGACCGTTAGTAGGTCTCCCATGGGGACACTGCCTGTGGAGGGAGCTCTAAGAACATCATTCAGGATTCTGCAGGGTAATGACGAGCTCCAGAACTTCAGCCAGACAAATCCCAACCAACGGGTTTCCACGTCCAAATCAATCCATTCTGGGTCTTGCTTTTCTGAGGCTCACAGATGATTTGGAGGTAAAATTCCTAGTGGATAGCCACAACCAGTGCCGTGTCCTTGTGTAGATCACTGTCTGAACTGCTTCCAAGGGATGCAACCCTGCCATCCCTGACCACAGACTCTTGCTTTGTTAGGTGCATCCTGAGAAAGTTTTGCAGAAACGTACTCCATTTCTAGGGAGAACTTGTCTGCAACCGAGGCTGATAGATGCCTCAGTCTGGGGACATTACAAGTTTTGGGAAGTTCATGTAAAAGAAACCCCATTTCAGCTGCAGGAAATTAATTGCATCAGCTTTGCAATACAAGATGGTTGTTCAACTGAGATTAAGATAAAGAAAGCTAGTAAGAGAAAAAACGGGAGCTGGAGAGGCGGTTCAGTGTTTTAAGAACACTTGTCGCTCCTGTATAGGGTGCGGGTTCGGTTCCCAGCATACACACTGTGGCTTACACCTACATGGTGGCTCATCACCATCCTTAACTCCAGTTCCAAGGGGACCCAACACCCTCTTCTGATCTCCATGGGCACCAGTCACACATGTGGTGCACATATATACGTGTAGGTAAGACACACACATAAGATGAATAGATCACGGGGAAACAAAGAGAGAAAGGTAATGGGTGTGGGGCTGTATGCCTATGATGACAGCATTAGCCTGGTGATTAGCCTGGCTTATGTGATATCCTGTCTTAAAAAATCTGATTTTTTCTTTTTAAAAGAGCAAGCAGTGCTATCTCTTTTGGTTGAACATAAGAGGAAAAATGGCTACAACAGAAAGCATGGTATTGCTGATTCAGCTCTTCCTAGTTTGGTTGCTTGGGTTAGAAAGAAGAGGGTACTTCCAGATGTCTACATCAAATAAGAACGGCTGGTAATGTGAACAGCTGGACTGTAACGTAACAAACTAGTCTTTACTGTACAAACAGTATAAAACATAAGCGAAAGGGCTTTCTAGCACAAGCTTGGCCTTCTGTCTAGTTCATCCGCCCTTCTAGGACTGAGTTCCAAGTCATTTCTTAGGTTGGTTGGGGGCAGTAGAAGGTGTTAGAAAGCAGCATGCCCTAAGCCACCAATTCAATGATAACATGCCTTCTTATTCAGATTCATCTGGATAATTTTCTGCATTTCCCTGGCAGCTTTATTTATTTATGCTTTGGTGCCATTCCTCTTACAAGCCCCTCAGTGCTGGTTATTTAACAGTCTACATTCAGATAGGAGGATTTAGAAAGGCAGTGGGTACCACGCTGCTGTCTCCACTAACAATAACACAATTAGCTCGATGTCAGCACTCAGCTTGTTCTTATATATAGGTTTCTTTAAATATATCCATACTACTTTAATTAGAGGCACAGACTATTTTAATTATTCCTCAAAGACTGAGCACATGGAACTGATAACCACAGGAAGTAGAGAAAGTCGTCACCCTCGCCCCCGAGAACATACAGTGCTGGTGGAGATTGTGACACATTTATGGGGAAGTGGGTAGTGGTTTTGGGTGATGTTGGTTCAGATCTTGGTACAGACAGCTGTGAAGATGAATGGGGTCACATGACACTTTAGCGTAAGGGAAATGTCATCCAGAGCCCAATACATCATCAGCACCACAAAATCCTGAGATTCAAGGAATATCATTTTTAAGTTTATTTTTTAAATGCTTATGGGTATTTTGCTTGCATGTATATTTGTGCCTGGTGTTTGAAGAGGCTAGAAGAGGGTATTGGATCCCCTGGAACTGGAGTTACAGATGATTGTGAGCCATCGTATGGGTGCTGGGAATCCAACCTGGGTCCTCTGGAAGAGCAGCTGGTGTCCTTAACCACTGAGCTATCCCTTTGAAGCCCTTTGAAAATGACCTTGATCTAGTTTTAAGTTTTGTCCAGTTCCATCCTAAACCCCTTTATTCAGCATCTATTATGTGGCACACAACGTTCTGAGAGCCCTGAGAGCACTAAGATAGGTAAGAAGTTTTCTTTTACTTTCAAGAAGCTCTGTTTTCTTGGAGGAAGGATGCTAAATGAATTCTACAATTGACTGTGATGAGCGAAAAGTGCAGCTACAGAAGTTTGCATTCATACCAACCGATAAAGGAGACACGACATGGTGCCATGAGACGGCAGGGGATATTTGTTCAGAAATGGCGTGGCCTGATTTAAACCCTGGATGTTTTAATGATCTGCCATAAAGCATTGGGAAGAATATCTGGATGGCTTCTAGTTTGGTTTTATGCTGGACTATAGGGAGATTATATCTACTTAGAAATACTTTATGAAGATTCAATAAGGGGTGGTGGCAAGATGGCTCAGCAGGTAAGGGGACTTGTTGCCAAGTCTGATGATCTGAGTTCTCTCAGGGACCCACATGGCAGAAGAAGACAGCTGATTATTTCAAGTTGTCTTCTGAGGCTGGAGAGATGGCTCAGCGGTTAAGAGCACTGACTGCTTTTCCAGAGGTCCTGAGTCCAATTCCTAGCAACCACATGGTGGCTCACAACCATCTGTAATGAGATCTGATGCCCTCTTCTAGTGTATCTGAAGACAGCTACAGTGTACTCATCATATACATATATAAGACAAAATCTTTAAAAAAAAAAGATTGTCAAGTTGTCTTCTGGCCTTTGCATGTACTCTATAGTGCATATGTGCCTCCCTCCACATACACGTAGAAATAAAGTATAAATGCAACAATAAAAAAATGTTTAAAGGGGCCTGGATGGATGGCTCAGTGGTTGGAGGCACCTGTTCTTGTAGTGGACTTGGGATCTATTCTCAGCACCCACACTGAGTGTCTTACGACCACCTGGAACTGCAGTTTCAGGAGATCCAATGCCTTCTTCTGGCCTTCACAGGTACCATACATGCACATGGTGAACGTATATGCATGCATAGACATAAAAAAATTTTTAAAAATAATTTTAAAACTTAGAAAGATTAATCAAGGGTAGGATTTGTTAATGGTTCAAACAGTTCTTGGTATATGTTGTCCAGCAGCAGCTCAAGAAAAGGTGGGGCTTTCCTTGAATTTAATATGAAGGCTTCACAGAGGAGGCAAAGACTAGCTGGGTTTTGTTGGATGAATAGGAGTTCCCTAAGACTAGGAGACACAGTATGGGCAACAGGATGTGAAACTGGGGGAGAGCACCGGTATTACTGACACATCAGAGCACAAGGAAAGGAAGACAGGGAGGTGGCACCAATTTGCAAAGAAAGGGAGAAGGAACAAAGATGTATGTACTCAGCAAATGCCGCTTCATATGCTACCACGCGTTATTGAGCATTACGGCAGCTGAAGGTTCATAAAGTAGCAAATGATCTCAGCGTGTCATCTAGCTGTGAAGTCTGAGCATTCTCTAAAGTTAGCTTTCATTCCTCCAGGGAGTCCCCTCAGTGTTGCTCACAGACCCCATTTGGGAGCCATCCACAGGACAGGGACACCTCTCGCCAAACTCTCGACTGCAGCCCTCTTGGCTTGCACAGTTATCACATTAACTGTGATAAACGGACAACAGATTACCCAAGATGCTGTTCGGCAGAATGTTTTAGAGTGGGCAAGTGCAATCAGAGAGATGAAACACAGATTGCGGGGATGAGACAAGTCTGGGAATAGCGGGGCTGCTGGCGTCCACCTCCCTGTTCCACCTTGGGACACTGAGGCTCTGCAGTGCAGGGTGTGGTTCTCCTCTCAGAATGACATCACCTGAAGGCAGGTCTTCCGGAACAGCCACCACAGCTCTTGTCTTTGCTTTACTTCTCATGAACCTAGAGCCAAACATTTCCAAGTACTGGATGATGCCTTCCCTTCAACATGTGCACTCTATGGACCACACTTGAGTTGTTGAGAAATGGCTTAGGTTGACCCATTGATTTAGGGGAGAATCTATCGCAGGCTTTTGTATGCATCTGCAGGCACTATGAACGGTGACTACACTGGCCCAGGATGAAGGTATCCATTCAGAGCCAAGGGACAGTTTCACACTCGTGTGTAGATGTAACAACACTCCTTCTTTAAAATATTGGCTGATGTGTGCATGTGTGAGTGAGTGTAAATGCATGCGTGTGAGTGTCCATGGGGGCCAGGTCAGGGCATTGGCTCCTTGGAGCTGGGTTATAGATATTTCGGAGCTGCTCAATGTGGGTGCTAGGATTCGAATTCTGGTCCTCATGATTGAACAGCAAGTGTCTTACTCTCCGGGCCATCTCTCCAGCACATCAGTAAGGCTGTTTAAAAGCAAGGATTCTTGTGGATATTCTTTCATTTGTTATCATTAGTTCCTTCTTTATTACCAAAATACACCAAACACCATCAAATTTTTAGGTACATGAGAAATGAAGATGAAGAAGATAACTGCCCTCAAAGAGCTCAGCCCATGGGCTGGAGAGATGGCTCAGTGGTTCAGACGTACTTAAGCTCTTGCAAAAGACCTGGGTTTCACTCCCACCACACATGTTAGGTGGATTACAACCACCAACCAGTAACTCCCATGCCAGGAGATCCAATGCCTCTGTCCTCTGTAGACACCTGCGTGCACATGGTGAGCACATACACACATACATACATACATACATACATACATGAACATATAAAGATATATATATTTAAAAAAGAGCTCAGCTTAAAGAGGAATGAGGTGTGGTGTTGACAACTAGTTATGATACAAAGTGTCATCTCTGTTATCATCGTGTTAAGGTGTCTCCCAGATTCTCCCGTAGCACAGAGGAGAGTAGCTCTTCACATCACAATGTTCTGTTACCATTATTGAAATAGACACCATGCGGAGGCTTCTGCAACACGGAGCAGTCTCAGTAAGTATTAACTGCATTAATGAACACACAGGGATCCATCTCCTAATATACATCTCTCTATAAGATTGTTGTTTAATCACTTCATGAAATTAAATGAAGAAATCCAGAGCACCTGGTGTGAGTCTGGCAATCTATAGACACTAAGGGACCATGGAAGACTATCTGCTGGAGGGGAATGGGGCGGGTGAGCATAGAGACTGTGATGTCTGAGCTGGATTTTGAAGGAAGAGTGGGAATGTGCCAGAGAGAGAGAGAGAGAGAGAGAGAGAGAGAGAGAGAGAGAGAGACAATGTTCCATACTTGATAAGTCATTCTGAATGTCTGTAACCCCAGGGTATTTGGAGGTGAGTCATTCTAATGAGGCCAGGAAGTCATAATAGCTTACTGCAAGGTAGCCACTGGGCAGCTCCTCTCCATGCGTTCTCTCCAATAACTGTTGATACTGAAGAGGGTTCAATTCTTGACTCTATCCACAGGAAGGAGCACATCTTTAGTGGAGATCAGCAATTTACCCATGACACGCCTCTTAAATCTGAAGGTCGTTTTGAAATTCACTTCTTTATGACTCCAAAGGCCAGCCACTTGCCAGCAGCAGCTCCACTGTATGTATTGAAAGAGCATTTGTAAACCAAGGCAGAGGATCATGAATTCCAGGCCAGTTAGTGAGACCCTACTTCAAAAAAAATCAATTACTCCTTGTTCTCAAATATGATAAGAGAACATGATAAGGTTTCTCAGGTCTAGAGTAAAATGAGAAATATCAGGATGACATGGAGAACTTTTTCATAAAGTTGCATGGTTACACTTTAAAAAATACTTTATTTTGAATTCATGTTCTTCCTCTTTTCTGACATTATAATATTGCTCTTAAGATAGTGTTGATGGGTAAGAGTGACTTATCAAATGTTCTTATCAAAGTTGAAAATTGGCAATCATTGGT
The DNA here is from genome assembly GCA_902729485.2 of Mus minutoides. Lineage (NCBI taxonomy): Eukaryota > Metazoa > Chordata > Mammalia > Rodentia > Muridae > Mus > Mus minutoides. The sequence goes on from LR753377.1 coordinate 920,527, forward strand.
TATATCTCCAAACTTAGAGATAATTACCACCATAGGATGTAATGCTGTCCTGTCATATGTAAGCTATGCTATGCAGCAGCGTTTAGAGCTGCAAACAATAGAAGGGCATAGCCACATATATGTAACACGTAACATGTATTATGCGATAACATGTAACATGTAATAGCTATAAAACATAAAATAAATATATGCTCTATGATAAAATATATAATAAACAATATATACTATGCAATATATAATATATAACATATAAGATATAAGATACATTAGCAATAACATCACAAAGTTTGACTTTTATATAATTTAACTCTTTTATGAACATGGAGGGGATGGCTAGTAGGAAGATGAGAAGGAACATGGGGTGATCATTAGAAGGTGCTCACCAGAGTCCACCAAAGACGGGTGGGAAGTCTGAACTGGGACCAAGAGTCTCAAGAGATGTACGAGGGGGTAGACTCGTCGAGTTTGGATGTGCACGAGGAAGACTCCATTGTTGTCCTCAGACTCATGCCTTTGAAGGGCAGGCTTATTCTTAGGATTTTCTTCACACAGCTGAGTGGCAGGGTGAGGGAAGGGGCAGGAATGGTTATGAATTGGGTGGAAGGTATCCCCAATTGTCAGGGTGTTTTGAAGAGACTCTAGAATCTTGGCAACATGGGGCCTCACGGACGGAGGTGGGTCACTAGGAGCTGGCCTTGAAGGCTAGCCTTTGGTCTCTGCTTCCTGACTCACTGGTGAGGAGTTCTGTCAAACCCTCCCAGGGCTATATAGTCTCTCTCCCATGCCCTCCCTGCCATGACAGACTGGGGCTCCTTGCAGCTAACTCCATCAAGTTGCTGCTCTGTTCAGTATTTTGTCATGGTGGTAAGAAGAGTAACCAATATAATGAGTTTGGTTCCGACTTATTTTGAGTTCAAGGACAGCCAGATGAACATGATTTTAAAATATAGAGTCTATCTTCCCAAATTAAAATTTTATTTTTCAAAATAACTATAAAACTTGGCCTAGGTTGAAACAGTTCAGGCCTAAAAAAACATAGGCTTTGCTGCAGGAAGAAAAATTTTAGTTAAATATACAAGAGCCACCATGGTTTCTCACCACGTGCCAAAGCCACCATGGTTTCTCACCATGTGCTGGTTCTATCATGGTGCTCATTGCCATGCCTTATTGTGAAGAATCAGAGAAGCAGTAAACTGGCAAATGTTACGAAGCCTAGGAGGTCACTTTGGACCCATCAGAAGGACTAAAATGATGTTACAAAGTGCTTTGAGATCTTTCATTGAAAGACATCCAAGAGGAATTAACATTGACTACGAAGAAGAAAATCTTTAGTTACCCAGAGAAGCTGTAGACAAAAGATAATGATTCGGTGACTCAGAACCAGACGCAGCTGGCTCTACTTCTGAATTTCTTTGCTAGTGAATAGTAACAAATCAAATGGACCCTTTAAAAAAAATATGAACTCGGCTACCTGAAGACAGAAATGAATTGAACACAATATCCAACTCCGGACAATGAGATACCCATCCCTTCCCCCCACCCCCACCCCAATTAAAGGGAAGAATCCTGACCTGACAATCTGCCCTTTGGTATCTCAGACCCAGGCTGAGGGCAGATGTAGTGACCTCCTCCTGAATAAAAAGGGGAAGGGGATTGGGCAGTAAATTCTGTCCTGGCGAACATCAGCCCGGCAGTAAATCGGAATCCTCTCCGTGCCCTCTTTATTATCACATTCACAGCATGAAGTTATGAGCTTCCTCACAGCTCCTGCTATAAAAGTGTGATGGATGGGAGGGACACCTCGGGGAGTTAATCTATTCTTCCATTAAATTTTACTTTAATTGGTCTGTGAGTCAATCAGAAACCCACTAGACAGTGAATTAAGAAAGAAAAGAAGGAAACAGAAAAGGGCTTTCTTTTGCAGTTACTATATTATAATGCAAGATTATTCTTCCATTGGAAAAAAAAAAAAGGAAGACTGTCAGTCCACACAAATAACCCTTGGCTCTGGACAGAAAACGAGAGAAAAAACAGGCACCCATGAATCCTGTTCACTGGTGACATTAATACATATGACATTTACACATAGTCACATACTCCACCAAGGAAAATCAAGCTTCTTAGCCCCCCCTTTACTCCCACCAACAGCAATTAGGATTGGTGGGGGTAGAGAAAATGAATACAGAGATGCATATGCTGTTGAGAACCTCGCACTGGCAACCTAACCCCCCGCAGTACAAAAGGAACCGTGGATGCTGAAGACCAAGGCTGAATCGGCTGAGATGTCTGTGGGCTCAGTTAGTAAAATGTTTGTGCTGTGTTTAAGGACATAATAGGCTCTGATGAAGATTCTTAGAATCTAATAATGGCCTCTCTGGACTTCTTGTCTAATTAGTGGAATAAGAAGCGAGCCAGCTTGGAGGCTGAATGTTGCCCGAGATGAGGGAGAAGAGGGGGGTGGGGAGGTGAAGCTGGAAGCAAAAGAAACCAGAGTGAAGCAGAAGGAAAGGGAAGCCAGAGCTTTTGAAACCATCCTCCTGAGCTGACAACTGAAGTTTATGCCTTGAAATATATGATAATAAGGTTTTATGGGAGTGAGCCCCTGGGACCCAAATGTCTCTCTGTAAACAACAGACTTCAGGGAGAAGCCAGGGTTTGAGTAATGTACTCAGTCTTGACTCAGGATAAGAAAAAAAAAAAAAAGAAAAAGAAAGAAAGCAGAGAGCAGTGGAGACAGGAAATAATTCCCTTTATACTAACTGTAGAGCTGAGTCGCAGGAAATGCCCTTTGAGGGCAAAGACGATCGACCGCCATTGTAGAAATACGGTCAGCCAGTGTTTGGATGAGAAACCCAAGCTTCTGTCATCTCAAAAATCTTAGTGCATCAATCTATGCCCAGAAACCAAATGGGTTACTGTGCCGTGGCCGGGCGGCATTGCTGGAGGGATACAGAGTGACTTTATCCTTGTATCATGTGCTGTTTATCTGGCCTCCTGCTTCACAAAGGGTTAAATCCAAAAGAGCCCTTGGTCCCCCAGGCCCACATTTCAGGTTCCAGGTACCTAGATGTTATCGCCAGCTACTGAGGAGGGTGGTTTCCTTTGGAGACCAGGGTCAGGTAGAGCTCAAAGATAGCCTTAAGCAAGTACTAAATGACCAAAGTCCCCAGTGTACTGTGAGAGGAAATCAGGTTGCCTTGAAAATTCTTCATCCTCAAAGACAATGGCTCTGTCCTCCTTTTTTTTTTTTTTTTTTTTTTAAATAAACGCGTGGTCATGGGATAGTAAAGTACGATTTCTATTGGCATTAGTTCCACTTTATATATTAAAAAGGTATTCGCTGTGCCCCAATCACTCTGGGTCCAGGATCATAAGGGACCCTGTTTCTTGGTGGGAGGCGGTAATATGAAGAGAGTTCTTAGCCATCGCTAGCCTCTAGCAATGCTGGAATACCACACATGGGGCTCCTCAGACAGGAAGTCAAAGCCTGGCCTGACCCCTGGATGAACTCGGTGCATTTTCGGGCAACGGGCCTGATGAATCCCTAGGGACAGAGTTCTTCTGTGCCTGTGTCTGTACATTCGCATTTACTCCTCTGTGCGCATGCGTGGAGGTGGGTGGTATTGAAGGGAAGGAGGGTGTGAAGGGCCTGGATAATTATGAAAATTAGATCTTTTCCAGCAGGCTTCAAGCTCAATTTGGGCTGACAGCTCATGAACAGATCATCTGAAGTCTTAATAGGCCAATGCTGGCTCAATAGTTGGGTGGTTAAATCTTGCACATTTGTACTGCAGCTGACACCCAAAGCAGCCCCAGATGCCTCCGATGGATGACGCAGATGAGCCTATATTTAACATCCCCCCTCTCCCGGGAGGGCCCCACAAGGCACAACAAAACGAATCTAAAAAAAAAAAAAAATCACACTTAGAACCCTAGCCTGCTGAAGAAACATCCCAGAATTCTTTTCACAGCCCGATTACCCAGTAGCAGAAGCAGCATATGATTCATGAGCGGTTTAAAATACATTTAGTATTGACATCTTTCCGAAGTGTTTCTGAACCCAGTGATAAGAGATACTTTCCAATGGTTTCTATTTCAAAACCAATTGGCTAGAAAAAGTTGGAGAGGTTGTTTGTTTCCCCACCCCTCTCTTTCTTCCCTTCCACTTTAGTTGCTTGTCCCCAAAGAATAGACTCCATTGCCTTTCCACGCATTGATAGCCATTTTGCAAAAAAAAATGCCAAGGCTTCAAGGTTCTTGACACATCCTGAATTCTGAAAGAATGTGCTTCCTGAATATTCCTGATAATGGCCCGAAGACCACAGGGGTCAGTGGGTTGGGGAAGCTAGCATTTCCTGCTTGGAAGAGAACAGTGACAGACGTCTTAGAAGCATTTTTTATGGCTATTTTTTCTCTCTCTGCATTTGCACCCTCCTTGAAGTTTCACGCAGGGGAAGGAACAAACCAGGCATCAGTAACCTGCTTGGCATCTGGCTTTCCAGTGAGTGGCTCATCTGCCTCACCCCTCCGGCTTCTTTAACTGAATTAGCTGTATTAAGTGCCTTGGTAGCCCAGGGAATGAAGGAAGTGATCGGTGCCTGGGAAGGCCAGTTAGCGGGGTATAATTCTGCCGGAGGAGAATGGACTCCCCAGCACATGGGCCTAAACTGCAGAGTAGCAGGGCCCTAAATCTCCGGTTGCAGATTTACAGCCTCTATTCTCCTTCTTTACTGCAAATACAATCCGGCAGTAATGGTCTAACATAGCAACACCATCACCAACCGGCTGATGGCTCGCATAAAAGCAATGTCAACCAAAAACTATGAGTTTATAAAAGGGAACAAACCCTCAACAGCGACAAGAACATGAAACCTATTAACAATTTAAACACTCTTCATTTTTTATATCCCACCTTGAAGCTATTATTGCGGATAGAAGGCTGCTCACTGCAAGGCAGGGTGAGGAGCCAGCTTGGCTCTGAAGACAGGAGGTGACACGGCTTGAATCATTTGATGTTGTGATCTGGACCCTTGGTATTAGAAATGCCACTTGATAACTTGTGGTCTTTTGAAAGTCTCAGGGAGGTGCAGGTGGGATCAGCTTACACTCAATTCTCAGGGAGTTTACTGGATAAACGTGGGACTGGACTCCCCTGGTCTATTCAACACTACAAGGCTTGGGAAACAAGCTTAGCATATGTATTTGAGGAACTTCTGTGGGGGAAAATCAAGGCTCAGCTCTTGCACTACGGTATTTGTGTTCTCACAAGGCTCTTAGTGCAGTGTCAGTACTAAGAGCATCGAGGGGACATGACCACCCAAGAGTCCCACTTTGAGAATTGCCTCTACCTGAGCTCTACTACAAAGTGTAGCTGGTCGTACACTGTAACCTCCCGGTCTTCAGGTAATCAGTTACACAACTGAAACCCATTCATACAACTCAACTGCAGTGTCTTCCATTTAAAAAGATTACTGTGGAATTCACTGGAGATGCCCAGGCCACCTTGTTCTCTCATCTTCCAACCTATCCCTGCCCCCAGTGAAAATGAAGATAGGATCTTAGAGCTCACTCTGTACGCACAGAAGTCCACCTGCCTCTGATTCTCTAGTGCTGAGATTAAAGTTGTACAAGTGCCAACACTGCCTGGCTGAAGATAGGATCTAAAGGACACTAGAGAGAGAGAGAGAGAGAGAGAGAGAGAGAGAGAGAATGAAATTTAGCAAACAGCATGTTTTAGACACGGGATCTTTAAAAAGAAAGAAATCCTGGTTTTGCAACAGGGGGAAAAAAAATCACATTGAACTGATTCATCAATACCCACTCAAATAGTGCCACTGGAGCTAAAGACTTTGATTTACACGTACTGTGTTGATTATTTGAGCAATTTAATATAAAATTTCATCTGTACTAATGGGCCTACGGGAAGCACAAATAAAACCAAAGAAAGATACTCATTCTGCAGTAAACTGGAAGTCTTATTAATATACAGAAAGCCCAGGTTTCAGCGGTGACTGAGCACTTGGGTTGGAAGACAACTCCTACATTTTTGGCCCTTCCACAAATGAATCGCCATCTCTAGACACTCCTAACCTGGATGGCTATAAGGAAGGGGTTAATTTTGCTTATATTACATCTGAGCAGATACTGCCTCTGTTGGCTTTAAGGGTTTCTATCTGTAGAAGAAAAAAAAGTATGAAAGCTAAACAAAAGGTAAGAAGCAAGGAATTAACTACATGAAAGTTATTCTTTCTCCCCACCCGGCAAGAAGTCAAGCCAGTGTCGTTCTAGTCCAAACAGGGTTTGGTAATGCTCAGCCTAACCGCCTACAGCGGCCAGAATTAATATGGCTGTGCTCTCATGGTAGTTAGTAGTCAAAGAGGCAGCAGGATGCGGGTGGCTTTCCTGGATCTACACAATCAGCTCCAGGGAAGCCTTTCTCCAGCTTGAGTCACAAACCATAAAAACTGCCCCATCCCCACATTCCAGAAACAAAGTCTTTCCTTCCTCATCACCCCCTAAACAAAGGGGACAACAGCGCATGTTGGGTGGGAACATCTTGAAATAAGCTATCACTGCCCAAATGGAAGGAAGTCACAAGGGAGAGGCTGACGCCATAAAGGCAGGTCTATCCTATTGAAACCAGCAGATGGGGTCATAAACACTTCCTTCTCCTGCTAACAGCCACCAGTCAGCTTCATCTTTAGCTGCAGCTTCCTGTCAGGTCATAAATACCTCTCACTCTCAAGCCCCGGCTCACAGCTGGGCCTGGCCAGGCAAGTAGACTTCCTGTTAAAGCCAACAGAAGTGGATGGGAAGAAAGGAAGTTGCTGCGGATGGCGGTTGTATGTATTAAAGGAAGCTTGGGAACCCAAATGCTTAGCAACGGCCAGGAAGATGCACTTAGAGGAAGATGTGACCCCAGGGAACACGGGTCAGGGGATTTGTTTAAGATTACACATGCAGACACAGTAAAAGAGCTGAAGAGCATTACGGGCTTGTATGTACGCTTGAAGAGCAGTGGTTCTCAACCTGTGGGTCGTGACCCCTTGGGAGGGGGTATCACATATTAGATATCCTGCATATCAGATGTTTACGTTGTGATTCATAACGGTAGAAAAATGACAGTTATGAAGTAGCAATGGAAATAGTTTCACAGTTGGGGGGTGGTGTCACCACAACGTGAGCGGGGCTGTATTAAAGGGTCACAGCCACAGGAAGGCTGAGAACCCCTGGCTCACACAGCCGCAGGAAGGCTGAGAACCCCTGGCTGCCCTAGAGCTTCCCTAGAGGGTATGAGGAGTCACTTCATTTGCCTTTGAGCCTGGATCCTGTCCCCTGAGCACCTATAGGAAGAGTGTGAGCACAGTTCTGGAATAAAGCCCTTTGTTTATGCCAGAGCTGGAGAAAGAGTGGAGCCTTCACTTTCTGAATTTGGGCACAGATGGAGGTGTGACCCTCTGGCTCGTTCCTTCTTGGAGACAGTTTCATTCTTGTGGAAGCACCTGCCTGAGGGATGACTGACAGCTTTGAGAGTCCCACAGGATACAGAGAAGACAGCCCCCAGTTGGCTACAGTAACCGTCCTTCTTGAATTTCAGAGATATTTACCATTTTCCAAAAGTGATTTAAGTGTTCATAAAGCCTAGCTACATGCTGAGTTTTAAATTTTGATCCTATCTTCACATTTGTCTATTATTTATTTACTTATGGGGTGTAGCTGTTCTCCCCTCCCACATGAGCTTCCAGGATCAGAATCAGGTTGCTGGGCAAGTGCTTTATCCACTGGGCCACATTGCTGGCCCTTGTTTCATTAATTTTGAGACAGGCTCTTGTTATGTGGTCCATAGACCAGGCTAGCCCAGAACCTACTATGCAGCCCAGACTGACCTCAAACACATGGGGACCCTCCTGTTTCCATTTCCAAAGCAAGCGCTAGAACTACAAGCATACAGTATTATGTCCAGCTTCTTTATTTTAATTGTTTTCAGACCTTGTACTTGCTAGGCAGGCATTCTACCACTGAGCTAAAGACCCAGCTTTAAATTATTTTCTTCTTCTTCTTCTTCTTCTTCTTCTTCTTCTTCTTCTTCTTCTTCTTCTTCTTATTATTATTATTATTATTATTATTATTATAATATTAGATATTTTCTTCATTTATATTTCAAATGCTATCCCAAAAGTCCCCCTAAATTATTTTCTAAAAGCAGCACTTTTATTCTTTCTTTTTTCTTTTCTCTTTCTTTCCCTTTTTCTTTTTCTTTTTCCCTTTCTTTCTTTCTTTCTTTCTTTCTTTCTTTCTTTCTTTCTTTCTTTCTTTCTTTCTTTCTTTCTTTTTTTGAGACAGGGTTTCTCTGTGTAGCCCTGGCTGTCCTAGAACTCACTCTGTAGACCAGGCTGGCCTCGAACTCAGAAATCTGCCCACCTCTGCCTCCTGAGTGCCGGGATTAAAGGCGTGCACCACCACTGGCCAGCTCAGCACTTTTATAAATACAATTTTATGGAGACAGTGTCTTGCTATGTAGGCCAGGCTGCCCCCTCACTCAAGATCTTCCTGCCCCAGCAGCCTGAGAGCTAAGATTACAAAGTGTCTTTGCTTTGCTATGCCTAGCTTGATGAACACACTCCCATAAAGCAGTTATTACTTAATTTTACTTTTTATTTGTTTTACTTTGTTATTTTACAGGGTCACATAAGGCCATTTCCATGCAAATGTGTGATGTACTTTGAATATATTTCCTTTTCTACCCCAACCCCAAACCCCAAAGACTTCTCAAACAGTAGTGACAGCGGCAGGCTGTTGCTGATTATAAATACGTTTCTTGGTCAGACAGGATTAACATGCCTTGGTTATGTTTTGACAGTGATTGATGCGAACTGTTTTAGTTTATTTAATCTTTTAGTTACTGTGAAGACTTAAAAAGCTTTTAGGTTGGCATATATATTAATTACATGGGTTGTATTATGTTCGCTCTATACATGTATATATTTGATCATAGTCACCCCATTATTCTCTGTCCCCTGCCTTACATTGGCTCCCTCCTTCCTCCCCAACATTTCCCTTTCCTTTTGTGTCTTTTAAAAGAATCTCAGGCAGGTGAGACGATGCTGCAGGTGAAGGGTGTTTGCCACTCAATGGTCCAAGTTCTATGTCTGGAGCTCACACAGTGGACGGAGAGAACTGACTCCTGTAGGTTGCCCTCTGACCCCCACACTCACCCTGTAGCACAAGAGGCTTGCTTGTGCACCCACCAGTATATATAAGAAAGATTTGCAGGGTGGTGATGGCACATAGCTTTAATCTTAGCACTCGGGAGGCAGAGGTAGGAGGATCTCTCTGAGTTCCAGGACAATCAGTTCTACAGAGCGAGTTCCAGGACAGCCAGGATTACACAGAGAAATAAATAAAAAAAAAAATAAAAAAGAAAGAAAGAAAGAAAGAAAGTGCTATTTGGTTTTCTGAGTCTAGTTCATTTCTCTTAACACCGTTCTATACATTGTGACTTTAAAGAGAAAAAAAATTCTATTTCTCCTTTTTTAAAATCAAGTTAACTGTGGTAATTATAACAAACAAGTTGGACTCCTAGCTGTGAGTGACATTTCAGTCATGTGACTTCAGCCCTCTGTGTTTCCACCTCCTCACCTACACACCTGCTACAGTCACAGCCGGTTTCTCACGCAGCTCACTAAGCCGGGGTCACTCTCAGGCCTGTGTACACCTTAAAAGAAGGCTTAGGCAAGTTAGTCATCTGAAGGCTACTGAAAGCCAAACACATTGACTATATTCTTGAGACCCAATTAAGCTGAACATCAGACATCAGACTGGCATTCTGAAGTTAGGCTGGCTTTCCTTCTCAGCTCCCTCACTGCTCCTCTTCCTCCTCCCCCTCCTCCTCCCCTCCTCTTCCCTTCCTTCTCCTTCTCTTCCCCCTCCTCTTCCTCCTCCCCCTCCTCCTNTCCCCCTTCTTCTTCCCCTCCTCCTTCTTCCCCCTCCTCCATCCTCCTTCCCTTCTCCTCCTCTTTCTCCTCCCCATCCTCATCCTCTGAGAGTCACCCTTGCAAACTGGTTGGTGTTCCCTGAATACACCTTGCATGTCTCCATGCTGTCTCTTTGTGGATGCAGCCCCTTTGCTCAGGAACCTCCAATTCCTAACTGTAGCCTCTCTGTCTCCCAGTAGAAAGGATACCCTAGCACATATTTTTATTTCATCTTATCCTTTGGAGTATCTTCATGTACCATGGGCCTCTGGGTTAAAAGAGCCTAGTTTTTTTTTCTAATTAAAATAATTTTGTGTGTATGAATGTTTTGTCTGCATGCATGTTAGTGCATTATGTGGGAGCTTAGAGCCCATACAGACCAGAAGAGTGTGTTGGAGCCCCTGGAACTGGATTTGTAGACAGTTATGAGCCACAGTGGAGATTCTGGGAATCAAACCCAGGTCCTCTGGAAGAGGAGTCAGTGCTCTTAAGCACTGAGCCATCTCTCCGGCCCTGGATCTGGAAGAACCTTCAAGATCAAATGGTCTGGGCTCAGGAGATGACTCAGTTGGTAAAGCACTCTGCACAAGCATGAAGACCTGAGTTTGGATCCTTAGCACCCATGAACAAGTTCAGACATAGCAGCACACATCTGTAATCCTAGCCTGTGTGGTGCAGAGATAGCCAGTTCAGGTGAGTTGGTGGGCTCCAGGTTCAGTGAGGAACCTTGTCACACAAAAGAAGAGGAAGATAATGGATGTCAACCTCTGACTGCCAACACACACACACACACACACACACACACACACACACACACACACACACTTTCCCCTTTTTCTTTTTACTAAGACCTGCCGAGGTAAGGCTATTTGCACTAAGCTGTCACTTAGATTGTAGCGTGAGTCTCCTAACAGGGCAAAAATCACTGAGGGTGAACTGCACAGCCTTCTGATCCTCCTCAGCTGGGGAGCTGGCCTCCCCAGAGCTGTGAAGATACCCACAGCACCTGGCACACAGCCTCCTGTATGAGTCCTTTGAACTCATCCTAGCGCCTCTCCAAGCTACATCTTGTACATTTGACAGAGTGCTTACAAAAGAGCCGGTAACCAGGAAACATTTGGTAAATATTTGCTGAATTAAGGTGCAAATGTGAACAACGAGGACATTAACCTTTCCCACCCCGTGGGCTCACACTTCCCACAGCTCAAAGGTCTTCTAGCTATCTGAACTGAACCATCAATAAATGGCCCTCCAGAACAGCCGGGAGAAGGTACAGTACACCCCACAGAACAGCCGGGGGAAGGTACAGTACACCCCACAGAACAGCCGGGAGAAGGTACAGTACACCCCACAGAACAGCTGGGAGAAGGTACAGTACACCCCACAGCCTCCCCTGCTTTACAAAGGTAGAAACACCCTTGAGCACGCAGCAAGGGCATTTCGCTTCCAGGTACACACAAGAGACCCTGGACCCAGTCTTGAGCAAACGCTGTGATAGAAACAATACCTTCCAATTAACTGCACTGTCTTGGGAAGGACAACTGTACACACCACAACTAGAGAGCCACTAAGTGTCACAGACACATGAACCCTGTAGCCAGAGCAGGCAGCTAAAAAAGAGGGAGAGAGGCCAAGGAAGTGGCAGGAAAATGCCGACTCCGGAGCCAGGTCTTCTTGTGTCTTTTATGGGCTCCACTTTGCAATGAAGCCCAGTGCTTTAGACACGTTGCTCCTCAGCCAGTCATTTTCTTTGGTCCACCATCTTTCTTTCCTCCAAGAAAGTGTTAGTTATTGGCCCATATTTGCCCAAATACCATTACCTATGTGCTCTTCCAACTATAGACAGACCTGGCATGGGGCATTTTTAAATTTTTCAAAAGGTGCTTTCATCTCCTTTCCCTCCCAACAAACTCAGGAATGAAGCCCCCCCAAACTCAGGAACGAGGTGTACACACGGGATGTGGTAGCTGTCCTTCAATTTTGCAGAGTGGTTCTCCTTTGTTTCTGGAATCTCTCTTCATGAATTTCCCCAGTGCTAGAAACCTGCTGTACTATCCTCCTTTATCATGCTAGTCACAATCTGTAATTGTTATTCACTGGCTTAATTTTTTATTGTCAGCTTTCCTATAGGACACAAAATGCCACGAGGGCAGGGGCCTCAGGTGTCCTGTTCCTTCACAGTGGCCATTCAATAAGAGTTACTCAAATGATCAAAAATAGCATTTCTACTAAGTCAAAGAAGCTGGGTGTGGTGGCTCATGCCTTTAACCCTAGCCTTTGGAAGACAGAGGCAGGTGGATTCCTGTGTGTTCAAGGCCAGTGTGTTCAATAAACAACCAAGAACAAGAACAACAACAACAACAAAAACCAAAAAGACAAAGAAGTCATAACAAAGATGACAAATGAACATTTAATCCATTTATTATTGGTAGTATTAGTATCTGTTTTTTTTTTTTTTTTTTTTGAGTTAGGATTTCCTATAGTCCAAACAGCCTCAAGTTCATTATTTAGCTGAGGATGGCCTTAACCTGATCCTCTTGCCTTCATGTCCTAAATTCTGAGATTATAGGAAGGCAGCACCCCAATGGTTTATATGGTGCTGGTGATTGAAGCAAAGACATTGTGTATGCAAAGCACTCAATCAGCTAAACTACAAACTAACCACCACCATCATCATCATCACCACCATCATCACCATCACCATCATTTTGAGATAGCATCTTGTTGTGTAGCTTACCCTGTCCCTGAACTCTATGTAGTAGAAGCTAGCCTGGAACTCCTAGATTCTCTTGTCTCAGCCTCTTGAATTCGGGGATGACAGGAATGTGTCATCATACCCATCTTTATTCATTTATTCTTACAAGAAGGATGGCCTAGCGGGAACAAGCAGATCTCTTACTTTAAAACTTGTTAGCTGGGCATGGTGGTCCACACCTTTAATCCCAGCACTTGGGAGGTGGAGTTAGGTGGCTCTCTGCAAATTCGAGGACAGAGCCCGATCTACAGAGTGAGTTGCAGGATGACCAGGGCTACATAGAGAGAATCTGCCTCAAATATCCAGAAGTAGTTGTGGTACTCCATCAAGTCCATTATTGAGAGCTTTCTCTGTAAGGAGCATGCGTGAAGAACTGTATGACGTCGTGGGTGGAGGTGCTTGCTACCAAGCTCCACAAACTGAGTTTGATCTCTGGAACCCAAATAGTGGAAAGAGAGAATTGATCCCTGCAATTTGACCTTTGCTGTGCATGATCCTACACACACACACACACACACACACACACACACACACACACACACACACACTCACACTCACACGAGATAAATAAATAAATGTAGATAAGCAAGCAGCAATAACCAAAAAAAAAAAAAAAAAACCCTAAAGGAAATAAGCTTAAGATATAATCCTTGGCCTCACGAGGCCTCTGTGATTACAGCAATACAATAATAATACAAAACTGCAAATGAGGGACCAGAGAGAAGCTCGGCAGTTAAGAGCACAGGCTGCTCTTGTGGAGGGTCAAGGTTCAACCTCAAGCACCCATATGGTGGCTCATAACCATTTGTAACTACAGTTCTAGGGGATCCAGTGCCTTCTTTTGGGTACCAGGCACACACACGGTACATCAACATACATGTAGGCAAAACATCCATGTGCAAAAACCAGACAACAAAATAAAACCTCATCACATAACGAGTCCTGAAACAGCATTGCAGCTAACACGGAGCTCTTAGAGGGAAGAAACTTCCTTACGTTGCTACTGGCAGGATAGGCCCTGGGAGTGGCGGTCTGAGCTGAAGATAAATTTCTCCCAAAGAGACAGGTTCAACAGAGAAGTTAAAAGAAAGTCACATAGCTGAACCGAACGGCAACATTTCCAAAGCCTAGATAATAAAGCTGAACTCGAGAATATAAATGTGTTAAGTTCCTCCAGTAGACAGTAGCTTGTCAAAGCAGAGTGGTTCATTAGACTACTGGACTGGCCCCCATGGCAAGTTTTTAATGGCTTTATGTATGTTTAATCACATTCAGTTGGTCCAGGCTCTCTTAGCATCGGTCCCATTAGAATTTAAAAGGTCAAGTTTCAAAAGCCTAAAAAAAGTGATTTAGAACAGAAATGCCAACTTAACCTTAAGCACAGTTAAACCATCCGGTAATGGCATTGAAAACTGCGCCTTGGATGAAACACACTGATAAAAAGGGGCTACGATTTCATCATTCTTTCCTGAGCTTACAGTTAATTAAGAAAAATTGTAAGTTTGAAAAATCACAACTTGAATTTGGCTTAAAACGATGGCTTCCTGATGGCTGTTGACACACATCTCTTATCTGGAAGCGCCCAGAAGCTCCTGAGCGTCGAAACGGCAATGAAGCCCTACCAACATAGAAAGGGACGGTGGAAGGCTATGAAGCCCTAACAACCCAGAGCGGGAGTCATCTGCTGAAAAAAGACACAGATTGGTTACAGCTCCAAGGGCGAGCGGGCTTCTATCGGCTTCCGAAGACCTAGGTTACAGGTCCAGGGCAAGCAGGCATCTATCCACTTCGGGAGTCTACTTGCTGTAGCCCGTGGTCTACACCTGCATATCCGGGCAGCGTCCCTCCTCCACGGCAGAATGATTTCTAGCTTCTCTCCTCTTTCCTCCTCGGTGTTTGTATCTGCTTTTACTGACGGCATTTTATGCTTTCGATTAAAACGAGCCTAACCTGTTATACTCTCTGTTTATTTGGGAGAATCATTTTCCCCCTCCTTCCTTTTTTTTTAACGTGTCCCTCTCCCCAACGGAAAGGTCAAACACCAGCTTGAATATACAATCCTCTCCTTTCCCTAAAGCAGACGAGCCAAACCAAACGTTCTGGGGGTATTGTTTATTTAAAATCATCATTCTTTATTTTTTATAATCAGCTCTGTGATATAACCCATCTAGCAGGAATTATAGTTTCATTTCTGATAGTTCCACACCTGCAGACATAGAGGGGATTAAAAAGTGGATTAAGAAATGTCATCATAAAGCAGGCAAAGTCCCCAGGGAGAGGGTTTGGGAGACAAGTTGACTTAGTATCTACGGAAGGTGCCAAATGGTAATAAAACCAAAATGGGAAGCCATGGAAATAAAATAAGTGTGCATTAAAAATATATTTGGGCCGGCTCCTCTGTGCTTGTGTTTCGTAATATTAACTGTTTAAACCTGCTTAAAATGAGAGCTCTGAGTTCTGAAAATCCTTTAATTCGGTTAAGCATCCGCTACCCTGAAAGGGCTCCACGGCATCCCATAAAACATTATTTATCTGTGTGCGTTAACTGCACGATACTGTAATTTCCAGAATAAATGCTGGGTGTAAATTGTTGTTTATGTTGGATGCTGACTGTCTTTACGAGAAACAAAGTGAAAACGGAATCTTTGCAGCTTTATTTCTTCCGTTAAAGTCGATTCTGCAGCAGGAAACATGCCTGGTGGAGTTTCTTAATGAACACTTATAAAGACTGTTGGTTAAAACCGAGTCTATGGAATCACCTCCAAACGCATGCCCTCTTTTAGTCTGCGTTTGTCTCACTTAAATCAAGCCAAATTAAAGCAAAGCAGCAGCATCCGCACGGTTGTGGTGAAGGGTCTGCCAGCATTGTTATGCAAAGCCTTGTTGTAAGAAGTTTATAACTTGAAAGGAATGAGAAAAAAATTAAACAAATGGAGATGGGGTAAACAAACAAACAAACAAACAAAAAAGGAGGAGGGAGAGAAGGATGGGGAGGAGGAGGAAGAGGAGGGGAGGGGAAGGAAGCTTTAATGTAGAGGAGGGCCACCTGGAAATGAATTGTTTTTATTTATCTCTAATGACTTTTAAAAGTCTGTCTTGGGGCAAGAGATATAGACATCTTAGTGATTTAACACATTAGGTCGAGATTTTCTTGGTTTTCCAAAATAATAGCTTTCAAAAGCATTTCAACCATAAAATTGATTAAAACATGAACTTCTCTGTGTGCTCGGGTTTTCTAGAGGACATTAGATATTACAGATTTTATTGCGCTGCCTGACCCCCACCCTCACTACCACACGCACCCAACATACAACAAAAACAATTCCCCTTTCTTACAAACAGATCTCAAGCCACAGAGCAGTTCAGAGAGTCTGAAGGTCAAATGTGCACAGAATTGGGCAACATTATATATATGTTTTGCCAGTTGACGAACGCTCAGTAATTTGAAATCTCCAAAGTCCAGAGGTAGATTCTACTTATGAGAGGGCAGTCTGTCAGTGCGTGCATAACACAGTCACTGAGCATTTCTTCCAGAGAATAGTCATTGTGCAGATTTCAAGGCCCAGGATTTCCAGTGCCTGCCCAGCAGCTGCCCTTACCTGATAAAACTCGTGATGTTTTCTGAACGATTATGACTTATCAGGTCAGTGACCAACACACTATAAAATAGATTCTAACAGCCCCCAAAGGGTTGGTATGGACTCTTGAGTAAATAATATATGGGAGAGAGAGAGAGAGAGAGAGAGAGAGAGAGAGAGAGAGAGAGATGACCTGGAGACTGGAACTGTTTAGTTGTTGTGGGTCAAGAAGGCAGGATCTCTGATTTTAATCCTATGTTTTTCAACAGTGGTTTTTAAGACCAAAAGTCAGCTAAAGAGATGTTCTTGTTTTCAGCTAGAAAGAGAGGCCCCATAAGAGACCTAAATGGTTTTCTGGTTTCTACCTTTCCCCTGGGTTTCCTGTACGTCGGGACTTCTGGGAAAGTCTCCTCATCCTCATCTTGAATGCAAGGTAGAACAGCACCAGGATATGACTTTAGCATCTTGCTCTACAAAGACCTCAATGAATAGCACTTGCCGTTCAAGATGCTACAGTAAACATAAAGGAGAGAATTTATGGGGAGATGAAAATCAAGGAGTTTTGGTACCAGGACAAAAAATGGCCAAAGGTCTGAGATAGTACAAGTGTGTGCAAGTGTGTGTGAGTGTGTGTGTGTGTGTACAGGGTGAGATGGTTATAACCGAGCCAGTATGAGAGAAGAACTTTGATCTATCTACTGTGCTTAAGACAAATTTCCTTAATTGCATCGGCCTCCCTGAAGCTCTCAGTAGCTCCACTGCTGGAGCAGATAGCACAGTTTGACAGTCTCTGTAGTTGGGATTAATTGTGTCTGCTTGCATCTCTCTCTCTTTTTTAAAAAAATGATCTATTTATTTTATGTAAATGAGTACCCTGTAGCTGTCTTCGGACACACCAGAAGAGGGCGTCAGATCCCATTACAGATGGTTGTGAGCCACTATGTGATTGCTGGGAATTGAACTCAGAACCTCTGAAAGAGCACTCAGTGCTCTTAGCCACTAAGCCATCTCTCCAGTTCTTGTTTACATCTCTTGTGAACTGGATGCAAACTTAAGATGCTGTTTAAGAGTATCTATCAATCTATCTATCTATCTATCTATCTATCTATCTATCTTTTAATTTTGTTTGCTTGTTTTTGAGACAGGGCCTCTCTACATGCCACTCATGACATGCTTAAAGTTTTAGCGCCCACAGTAGTAGAGCCCTGTCACGGGTATTCCAGTTGCTTCTCAGGCAGAGAGCATGATATAAGCTCAGTAAGTTTCAGATCATGAACTAGCCTAGCTCTCTCCATGGGGGAGATTCTGGACCTTTCTCTGGAGATTTGCAAAGGCAAGGTAGAAAAAAAAAAAAGATGTCTGAGGATGAGGCACGGGTGAAATGTCCCCACAAGGCTCCTCTGGAGATCAATAAGACACTTACAAGTCTCACTCTTAAAATGTTGCATGGGCTAATTTTTTGAGAGAGTCAGACTTGGGTTTCCAAGCCATAGCAATACTGATAATGAAATAGCAAAGGAAGATAAGTAAAAATTGGGATAGTTTCCCAGAGAGGAGCATTGGATGCTTGCCAGGCAACTCACACTACTCTTGACTCAAGACAGTGCTAGCCATTTTACAAGCAATGGCTTCATTCCCCTCTACAAGTATGTAATTGGCATTTCTTGGTGGGATTTTATAGAGATCATATAATGGTGGTTGCTTTCTTCAAGGGGATCCAAATTAGGTGTGGGTCAGGATGGCTACAGGAGACTTCTTTTACGCATAGGTGGCGGCCTCATCTCTCTCCTCCTAACCTGGACCTGCTGTGTTCTCTAATGAGCCCTCTAATACAGCACCACGGAAGGGACCAGAGCCAACGCTCTCCTACACCTTTCCCCTGTCCCTTGGAGAAATCAAGGCTCGCTTTAGCTGTCACCAAAGGGAGGCAAAGGGGCAGAGTTCAGATTAACTTTTGATAAAGTGTCACAGCAAACCCCTCATCAGAGGGTAGGAAAGGTCACACAGTTTAAAAAAATAATAAGAAAATATAACTGCTTTCTTATGAGGGAAATATTATGAGTTCTTCCCCCTTTTCCAGCTTTTATGGAAGGAGATTCTGCCAGTTCCTTCAGAAAAAAAGAAGAAAAAGTAGTTTTAAAATGAGATTATGCACCTTCAGGGTGCCATTAGGAAGTTTTACTGTACTGAGATGACATGGGAGCTCTGGAATTAATATCCCTGAGATGCTTCAAACCTGCAATAGCAATTATTGTACTGCGTGTCCCTGGATAAATAATAGGGCCATTCAACTAACTAGCTTCAATGATTTCAGCTCCCTGTAAATTCTCTCTCACTCAGCTATAAAAATAACACTAGGAAAACTTTTGGTAAGAGGAAGTTCTATTTTGGAAAATGTTTTCTTTTCCTTTTCCCCTTCTGTCCCTAAATATATAATGTGTAGAGTGACGTCACGTCCGAGCACCCACGTAGGGTCGATTATACAAAAGATGGGTATGATTAATTGCCCCGGGGCCACTATTGAACACATTGATTTAAATATCTAATTCTTGTCTTCCACAGAAAGCAAAGATAAATACTTTGAGTAACCAGTTTCCGGATACAAAGTGTAAGCGATCGTACCCGCATGGACCCTAGGACAGAAACACCCAGCACATATACACACATATACACACATATACACACATATACACACATATATACACATATATACACATATATACACATATATACACATATATACACATATATACACATATATACACATATATACACATATATACACATATATACACATATCCAGAGATAAGTGCAAAGATTATTTATATTGATACTTCAATACATCAAAACAGTGCTATGTCAGGAGTTTGGCAGTACGTTAGCTTCCTGATGGTATGCATGCTCCCAACCTTGGCTCATTCTTTTGCATTGACTATAGATCCACTAGATCGCAGTCCTAAGATCTACTAGATCCCAGTCCTAAGTTGACTTACACAAATGTGTTATTGCCCCCTCTTAAAGCGACAAGGATGTCCCTCTACTTCTGTCACCTAGAAATACTATTAAATGCTGTATAGAGTTCTAGGTGGTAAGATTCTAAACTTCGCCACGATCAATGGCCTGAAAATTTTCAATATGGCCCAAGAGAGACCTGAGCTTTCTTAAAGCTTTGCTTTCCTTCTCCTTTGGGTAAGCTATTGAGGTTTCTTCTTTCCCCTTCCTGGAAATCTCTTTACTCAGAGAAATGAACCAGAAGCTCCTCCCACGTGCAGGCTGATGCCCCTCCTAAAATGCCAGACGTCATCACACCGCAGGGAGTCCAAGGGAGCTAGTGGGAGGCGGGTGGAGATGCTTCATCCTTGGTGAAGACATGACAAGGAGAAGTCTGAAGCCTCTTCATGAGCTTGTTTTTAATTAACAGAATATAATTATAATTAAAGCCAGACAGAATGACTGGATGTTAAATCAGAATTATGTCTAACAGGGCGGGCGGCAGCTATCTGTATGCACTCATTAAATGCGCCCTGCACCACTTTCCGGGGCTCCCACTTGGCTCTGCCACTTATAGCCAACTTTTTTTTTGTTGTTGTTACATAAATGAATTCTTTCTTTTGCGCAGTGATACTCATTAAATATATCTGTAAAGGCAACTGTATGGCATATTAAGATGAACGCAGTCTAATAGAAAGGAATACATAAAAACAACTTGATTTTCCTCTAAAACATCTCGTAATTATTAAATTCAACATTATTTTCTTAAAGTGGATGATCATGTAATTTAGCAAAGAGACTAGTTTTCTAATTAAAAATTTGAATGTTAAAACGTTCCTTAGAGTAAAATATGGCCTATAGAGTTTAGAGTTTTTGTTATACACCTGTTCCTCATCAGTCAGACATTCTGGTCTCTCTACCTTAAATCTTCACCCAAAGATATACCCAGATTTGTAGTGTCACACCCCCCCCATCATTTTTCTTTGGAAGAGATCTGCAGCCTCAGCTTGTGAGAAATGCAGTCTGCTCACCCTGGGAGAATATAAGTCATAACGTTTGTTTTGGAAATCTATTTTACCCAATATTTCTCAATGAAATAAATTGTATAAATGAAATAAAACTGACATTGCAATATTTACTAAATCACCACTGCCTGGCTACTGCTTTCTCTTTCCTGTTCAGCTCAGCAGGCAACAGAACAGAGAGGCAGAGCTCCTACAAACATGCATTCTTAAAATCGATATAAATAAGTTTATAAAACAACCAGACTTTTGTCCTTGGCTGTTATCCCATGCTTTTGTTACCTTTTCTGTGATCCTCTTTGTAGAAACGTGTATCCTTTAGCTTACCAAAGTGTGTGTGTGTGTGTGTGTGTGTGTGTGTGTGTGTGTATGTATATACATATACATGTATATATGTATATATATATATGTGTGTATGCATGTGTGTCTGTATATGTCTGTGCATGCAATTGTGTGTGCATGTATGTATGTGTGTACATATGTGTGTATGTATATATGTATTATATACACATGTATGTGTCTGTATGTGTGTATATGTATGTGTGTATACTGTATATCTCTGTCTGTATAAATTTATGTATGTATGTATAGAACTATGAAAAGGATATACAGAGAGTAAAATGGAGTATTTAAGTTGACTAATTCCATATAAACTACATAAGTGCTCAAATATTATAATCCACACTAAATAATAAAAACTCCAATATAATTAACCTTCATAGTTGAAAATAGATCAATAGAAATGGAGTATGGACAGATGGAAACACATATCAAAAAGATGATTCTTTTTTTTTTTTTTTTTGGTTTTTAGAGACAGGGTTTCTCTGTCTAGCCCTGGCTGTCCTGGAACTCACTTTGTAGACCAGGCTGGCCTCGAACTCAGAAATCCGCCTGCCTCTGCCTCCCGAGTGCTGGAATTAAAGGCGTGCGCCACCATGCCCGGCCAAAAAGATGATTCTTAATGTCAAATGTACACATGAATGGAAACGAACATATTTCCAGGGTTCTCTACAGTGTGTGTTCAGACATGGGCTGTGGTCTCACGTCTTCACATGTCTGCATTGACAGTGAAGAACATGAGATCTCCGTGGACAACCCAGTCTTCCTTACATGGCTTGCAATCAAATCTTCATGTGGAGGAACTCCCCTGTACTCCATGGGGCCCTTTCATCTCTAAGAGTTTCAGGGCAGATATGGTTATCGATGCTGTGGAAGTAAAGGCCTGTGGTATGAGGGAAGGGAAGGGGTTAAACATGGCAAAGTAGCCTGTGGTGTGAGGGAAGGGGTTAAACATGGGGTCTTGGAGGGCTCCTTTGGCAATGGGTGGCAGGGAAGTAAAGGGCTGATTTATAAATAAAGATATTTCTAGAAATGGTAAGTGAGTGTGCATTATTAATGACTGTAAAATATGTCTCAATATGGAGAGGAGAGTGGCCACATCTCAAGATGGAATGGAGCCAGGACCACAGTCACTCTGTCCAAACACTTTGAATGCTCCTGTGATGCTGGAAGACAGAGACTACTCCATAAAGTCAGAGGGTTTGGAGTGTCAGTGAGTCCACCCAGCTAAGTGAGAGATGGTAATGAAGAATTGATATCTCGCAAAGATGTGGAAAGCCACAGGGTATTATTTTGATAATCTCAAATTATTAATCCACACACTCTATTGAGCTTGGTGTGGTGGCAAACACCTTTAATCCCAGACATAGGTGGGAAGACTTCTGTGTGTTTGAGTTCAGTCTGGTCTACAAATCAAGTTCCAAGACCGCCAAGACTGTTACATGGAGAAATCCTGTCTTGAAAAACAACTAAAACAACAACCAAAAAAAGTTAGCATACTGTCAATTCAAAAATATCGTGTCTGAAAATAGCTGTCTTACAAACTGTAAAGGCAAGTCATGTTACCAATGGATGGGAAAATAATGTCATTTGCTCAAGATTGGGGAAATATACAGATTCCTGATTTACAATTCCATATCATTAAAAAAAAGAACTTTAAAAAATGTTAGCATCATACAGGTAGATTAAGGCATCCACTCACACAAACACTTTCTCAGTCCCAGACTCTGTCCATCTCTGTGAACTTCTACTACATTTAGAATGGTTGTTCTGAAGTCATGGAGCTTCATGTACTCTACCCTATGTTAGCCAGTTGCTATGATCTCAGTTGATACATTCTAAGGCTCAAAAATGTTTCTCTTTTCCTATTTACCTGCATCTCCAAACATCTACCCAAATGGCATGCAGCCACTTGCTCTCAAACACAGATATTACACATGGAGGTATCTGCGAAATAACAGTTGGAACAGCAGTACAGATGGGGTTAAAGATGGTCCAAACTGGTGACAGGTGGTTATAGAGTTCAGACTTAGAACTTATGCACAGTTTTATTATGAAGGGTATATTTGATGTATGTCCATGGCCATTCAGAAATTTTGCTGGGGACTCATTAAGAATGAAAAGATTAATTCACTCTCCTCTTTGTCCTTCCTCCATCTCTCTTCTTCCCCTCCCCGCCTATCTCTCTCCTTTTCTTCCTTCTGCTATGTAGATGGGAAATTTAGTCCAGCTGCCTGAATCTGAGGGTTTCTCATACTGCTCATAACAACGATCAATTTTTACTGCCTCGGAAGATAATAATGGTAATAACGCTATGGAAAAAAAAACCTACCATGACCTATAACTATAACTTATTATGGCCCTTTAAAAAATAGCTGTCATGTATGGGTAGCTTCCTCCCCTCCCCCTTCTTAGAAGCAGGGGAAGGAGCTGATGGCTGGGGCCTCTGAGGCTGCTCAGCCGCTCTCTGAGAGCATGCAAGAGGCTGACCAGCTCCCAGATGAAGAGCTGCTTTGCGTATGACACGAAAGGATGAGAAAGGAGACTCAATACTGAGAGTCTGCCGAGCACAGTCACCTTCGGCCCCCTCCTTGTACCATATCATGCCAGCAGAAAGCCCCGTCAATGCGCACAGTGGTGCTTTATTGTTAGGGTTCTTGGCTGCTTAAAGGGGTGCTCTTTCATAGTAAATCATCAGGGCTCCTAACAGGGCTGTCCCACGGCCACACTTCTGATGCTCACATTTCAAAGATCTTCGTTCACCTGAGTAACAGCTGGAAATCACCGTCCATACATCCTGCTCCGCTCTCCCATCAAATCTGTCAGGGAGGGCACAAGATATAAAGCTGTGTATCGTCCCAGTCCACAGATGTCTACGTGCTTAACACTCGAACTCACCTGGCTTCTGTGCTCTGTGGAAGGATGGCCCTTCTAAGACAGATTATAGTCCAGCCACTTTGAAATGAAGTGGATTCGGCAAGCATAGTTTATTTTCATGTCTGGAAGCCTCCCTTAAAGCATGACTGTGCAACAAAGGAGTTTAATGCCACTTGAGTCTGTAACACACTGCTTACTAATAAGATTTATATACATTACTGGGGCCAGCAAGGAAACTGGAATGACTTGCAGTTTCTCTAGATGAGATTTAAAAAAAAAAATCTTTAAAAGGGCACTCGGAATACAAATGAAATCAGATAGTATTAAGGATTGTACAAGAGTGTGCACATAACGCTACCCATGTGCCTATCTCTGGACATGTGGCAATATATCAATATATATCAATATATATCAATCTATATATATCAATCTATATATCAATCTATATATCAATCTATATATCAATCTATATCTCTATCTCTATCTCTATCTCTATCTCTATCTCTATATCTATATCTATATTTATCTATCTATATCTCTATCTATCTATCTATCTATCTATCTATCTATCTATCTATCTATATGTTTTTCTTCTCACGGACAACTATGCTATAGCCACTGACCATAAACAGACATGGAGTCACAGCTGCTTTTAAAATGTCACATAGGGACAAACTGTAGCGATGGGAAATTAGGTGGTATTGAGAGGTTTTAGAAAAGGGCTGGTCTTCTCTTTTCAAATCCTGCCTCTGCATTTAGGAGAAAGAATGAAGTATATATAACTCATCGCTCATCATGCATATTTTCATAAGCGAGTCTTCACACCTACAGCGTGATCCGGATGGTTTTCCAGATTCCCCATGATTACCTAATCCTTTCTGAAATATTTGTAAAAATGGAGATGAGCTCTGTCGTTTGAAGATTGAGAAGGATGAGGTTTGGGGAATAATTAAAATTTTAGGCAGATGCTTAGCTGCCCATAATTTTTTTAAATGGGAGACTCTACAGAGTGAGCTACACAAATGAATCAAGCTAGGATTTCCAGTTAAATACGCAGAGACAGGGAAATATATTTTTAGTATGTTGAATAAAATGGAGAATAACCTATATTAAAAAGCACATAACAATGTCAAATCTTTAAGCTTCCAGCCAGAGGATTTGTAATAAAATGAAACCATTAGGCAAAGAGTGGTCACTGTGATGACGAGAAGAAAAAAAATAACTCCAACTCCTCATATCTGTTATTGTATTAGAACAGTTCACGTTTTCTACATAATAACATTGGGCATTAAAGAGCCATTTCCACACACCTTATTATTATTTATGAAATTACAAGTACACACAGTGTCTGATAACTCATCTCCCTGTATTAAATAGGAACATACATTGTTTTTTAAAATGTCTGCCTTTTACAAGGTGCTGGGTAACAGCTTTCCACGGCGTAATCACGAGTGCATTTATAGCGTGCTTCATAAGAAGTTATTAAGGGTTATGACTATAGCACTATAGTCCTAATATAAATATGAGCAAGGCATTTAGGAATGGGACACTCAGACTGTTCTCTGCATAATTTGTAGCAACACGATTATCATAGAGGAAGACATACCACGTTTACAGAAAAAGCCGTTTCCACCAGTGTCCGTAAAAACATCTGATAAGATGGGTGTTTTCCTAACAATTTCACAAAACCCATGCCTTCATAAACAAGAAAAGAATCCACAATGCCACCTGCAGTATTCTCCACAGTCCTCTTGCTTTGCAAGGGAGGGGGTGAAAATCGGGTTTATTTGCAAAGTCAGGTACGTGTAAATTTCCAAACTGCAAGTAGGTGGCAGTGGAGATATTTCTGGATGATTTTTCTCAGTTGGAAAATGTGAAAGGAAGGGGGTTGGGGGAGAAAGGCCTCCTTAGAAACAAGTTACATGCATACTAAAATAAATAATGTCTTGGAAATGTAACCTTCCATAGCGGATCACCATTAAGAACTACTAAAATATTTGTCTTTAGGGACTCAAACCCACCAATCTCTTAATGAAGTCATCCACAGAGTGGGAAACGAGCTGCATGGTTGACAAAATTAGAGGGGAAAAAAAGTTAAAAAAAACCAAAAACAAAAACAAAGAGAAGGGTTAGTTGACTGACTGTTTTCCAGAAAGCTAAAAGTGAGATTTAAGGATTTGTTGCGAATGAGAAGCTCTGAGACCAGCAGCACAGAACACTTCAATTTAAAACTAGTAAGTTAGCGGTTTTGTTATTTTACAAAGCCATTAGGACATTTCCTGTTTGAATGTAAATTGGAGAGGAAGGCAAATGCATTCATTAAGATTTGGTCTTTAATGAAAGGAAATCAATTGAGGCCATCAAAAATTGTGTTCAAGAGGCCATTAAACTACGGAGACATATTTAAAGTGTGTTCAACTCTAAACAAACACTGGGAACATTAGAATCAAAATGCCTCTCAAGGTTAATGAGTTAGCAGTTGGTTTTTATTCCCGTTTTCAAGTTTACCTGTAAAGACAGGCAGCATCATTACATTGTTTTATTGGTTCAGTCTGATGGATTTGACTTGTGGACATCTTATGAGAAACTGGGAAGTGTCCAAGAATAAACTCTGGAGATAAGCGAGAGAGCCTGTGTATATGGAGGGAAAGAAGCATGTAGAAGGATCATGGGGGGCGGGGGTGGGGAGTAGGGGAGAAGGGACGTATCAAAATGCCATGTGGAAAGAAAGGAAGGTGAACAGGCCGACCAAGACATTCCCCATAAGGCTTTTCGCTAAGCAGCCTTTCTCCCTTTTGTGATTGGTTAATCATGCACTCAACAGCAAAGGTGATAGTGGTTAAGAGCTGCAAAAGCCTGGTTAAAAAAAAAAAGCTACATTCTCACTGCTGCTCTTCCCTCGTTTCTAGAACATTCTTCCAGTCCTTTCTTAAGGTTCAATCCAAAAGCCAGCCACTCGGACCAAAGTGACTTTCAAAGCCCCTGTGTGGAATAATGGATTTCTCTTTTATGTACTTTAAAAATTCTACAACAACAACAACAACAACAACAACAACAACAATAGTAGTAGTAGTATTTTAGTACTAGAGCAGCTATGTTTGGGTCTGGATGATAAGCCTGGAGTCTGGAAGATTCAGGAAGACAGCTGTCATCCTTGACAATTTTGGATGCTACATCCTCCAAAGAAAGAATGCTTCGTGCAAGGAACTGAATTAGTTGGGAAAAAAAATCATCTCTCAACGTGTGACGTTTCAATGCTGCAGACAGTGGGAATTCTGTTTTGCTGACCAAGAAAGCAGTGACCCAGACATGCCTTGTTAGAAGAAATGTGGTTCCGCTGTACCCCCTGGGTACTGGACGTGCTGGTGGGAGAATCATCAAGGAATTAGCATCCTGGAGGCAGTAGGGGGCGTTCCACAGCTGAGGAGCCTGGTAGAGGCTGTGTTTACCGGTGAAGGGCGGAGCCTACAGGAAACTTAGTCATTGTCCTCGTGACCCTTGAAGTGGGCAGCCGACTTGCTCGTGTGAGTCAGGCGGAGAGGAAATGATAGAGCAACACAGGCGGGGGAGATAAAGCTCCCAAACGGGAGTCACCCTGAACCCAGACTTCTAAATTAAGGGGAGATTTTTCCTCCTTGTTCCCTTCTCTTTCTTGTTTGTTTTGTTTCAGAGACTGAGTCTGGCTATGATAGCAGAGGCTGGAATTCACCGTTGTTCATCTTGCCCTAGAGCATAGAATGCTGGGATTTACAGATGTGTGCCAGGTTACCATACACACAATGAAAAAATATTGGAAAATTCCACAGGATCTCCCCAGGCAGAGAAAAATCTCCGGAGGGGGGGCATTATTCTCCTCAGAAAAGTTCAATTTCATTCTTCAGAGAGTGCAAATCTCAGCACACTACAGCCAGGAGTTAGCATGGGCTCCTTCTTATCATAGACTTCGAGGCTTCTAATTGCCTCAACTACTGAGCACAAATGCTAGCGACATCTAAAGATGTTAGGGTGTGACTCCGTATGAGAAAGATGGGGAGAGGAATGCAGGTGTCTACTCTTTCATCCTGTTGGCCCAGAGAGACCTATGTGCCTGCTGGACAGTCCCTATCACTGGCTAAGGCTCACACCAAGCCAGCACATTTCTAAGAGTTTAAAGGGATCATAAAAGTGGCCTGGTTAGAGATATACATTAAAATAGGACCAGATGATAGTTTTAAGAATAACAGAAAACTCAAACAGCACAACTTCAGAATAAAAGCACATTTGGGGGTAGGATAGAAACCCAATTTTGAGTGACTTTAATTCATGAAATTTGAACACTCACTGTATTGTACAATAGTGGCATTATGTTTTTAGTTTATTTTATTATGAAGTATTATAGTGTATTTTTGTGCGATGAGCAAAGACTGGAACAATTAAAAGAAACCATATATATTACAATCTAACAGCAGGAAGGTTTGATTTTTTTTCCTTTTCTTTGAACACTTAAAATTTCTTACCCTGTTAAAAAGCCCATAAAACAGATTTTGTGAACATATGTTTTATGAGTCAATGCCAAAGTAAGAGTGGTAAATCCCTCAATCACAGACGTAATCCTTAAAGCTGACACTTAACCATTCAGCTATGGCTCTCTCCTGCCTTCCTGCCCTCCCTCCTCTTCCAAATCTAGATATTTCATTGCACATAGATACTTCTTTAGAAAGTCAGTAGAAAAGAAGCAGAAGAAATAAAATCCAGTCTGGAAGATCCAGATACTTCTGACGTGACTTTGAAATCTGCCAGAGGGGCATGAGAAATTGAAGCCAAAAGATAATCAGATTTGATACAATTTTAGAATACTTTAGAATCTAAACAATATTCCCTGTGCTTTCCTTTTAATGCCTACACTTTTTTTTTGATAAATTAATTGTAGCTAACATGTCCTAAGATAATGCGGCTAGATGATCTTTTGAACCTTTTAAGTCTCCAGAGGTCTAAAACAGAGG
This sequence comes from Mus minutoides, assembly GCA_902729485.2. NCBI lineage: Eukaryota > Metazoa > Chordata > Mammalia > Rodentia > Muridae > Mus > Mus minutoides. The sequence goes on from LR753377.1 coordinate 949,045, forward strand.
TTTAAAAACAGTTAAATTGTATCTAATATTGACTTTTAGACTGGTTCATCAGCAAAGAGCTTTCACCAACAGCCAGCAGGTGGCGCTATTCACAAGCAGGGTGCAGGGCATTCGGAAAGGGCTGTGACTACATCCAATGTGTGGTTCCGATTTATGGAGTATGGATTTTAAAGGATTTTTAATGGAGCTGTCAGCACTCTGCAGCCACTTCCATTCCCATCTGTTCCCTATGAATGTGGAAACTCGGAAGTCACTTTAAAATCTGTACCTGTAGAAGAACACGGGGTCTTTCTAAAAGAGAAGTTAAGAATTTCTGCCTAACAACGAATTTCAAACATGCACAGATAGTCAGCCTCTTCTAATATTTTGGGAGAATCTAATTGCAGAATGTAGTCTTTTGTCTATTTAGGGCTGGCGTGGATCCAGGAGTTGTATACTTCAGCCCAGCTAACCTGAGCAAACCCTGAATGGCGAGCACTGTGCACACACAGTTGCCAGGGAGAAAATATGTCCGTTCTTGTCGCCAAAATTAAAACTCCCAGGTTTCAGGGGATACAGAAGCAACAAGAGGCGGGTGAACTCTCGCCACCGAGTTAACAGCTTCAGGGCTTTCGGCACAGGCTGAAATTATTTGGTTTTGACCGCCAGATGACCTCCATCTCTGCCCAGCCTGATGGACAGTGGGGCCGTTAGTTCTTTTTAACATGCATTCTTTTCGTGAAACACAGACACTACTCTTGCGTTTGCACAGAGTGGGTGAAGACAGCAAATGAGTATCGGAAAGGGAGACAGAGACCTGTACCCGCAGGGAGCCTTCTCAGTTAGCAGTCCTTCCACCAGCCTAGGGCCTGGGGCTGAAGGGTTTCAGTGTAAGCAAAGAGACATTGTATCACTAAAAAAAATAACCATCTTAAGAATCTGACTCTAGACTCCAATTAGTCAAGGTTACATTTAATATATGTCCAGACTTAACAGAAATTGTTTTAAATTGCTTATATTTTTATTTTCTGGAGCATTTGATTTCTTGCTTAAAACTGAGCAATGCAAAAACAAAACAAAACAAAACAACAACAACCACCTCACAGAGCAGAATCTCTCATCTAATGTTAGTTCAGGCTCCATGCAAAATTGTTTTGTCCTATGCATTATCCGCTTAGTGAGTAGAATTTTCTGACCCTGTTACTGCGTAATATGAAACACCAAATACATTTTCATTTGCCTGTTTTTTTTTTCTTTTGTATGCATGTGGGTGTGTGGTTAAAGAAATAATTTCTGATCTTATTGTTCTTGCAAAAATAACCCAAGAGCTAAGCTTTTTCTCACACAACCTATTGATCTGAAACAAAACTGAAAGAACCCAGGAGCTTGTCATCCAGAGAGAGCCATCAAAGTCGGCCAGGCAAGGCTGAGCAAAAAAAAAAAAAAAAGAGGGGGCAAGAAAAGGAGCTTTAGGTGGAGGACAAAATTTCCTGTTGATGAATCAATCATTCTACCTTTAAATAAAGCCCAATTCAAAGTCACATTTAATCCAATCTATAACACACACACACACACACACACACACACACACACACACTCACACAATCTCCATTTTCCTGTGGCTGTGACTGACAGGATTGCATTCGTCCCAGCCTCTTCTGATTTTCCTCCTGGGATAAGTGATGAGCTATGCTGCGGGGAAAGGAGGAAACATCTGCTTGGCTTTCTGAAGCTGGCACAGGGACCTGCAGTGTGAATTGCAAATGCCACTTTCAGAAACAGGTCTCCCACAGGAATCCTGCTAAAAAACATGGCTCTACTGGGGCGGGGGTGGGGGGAGCAACAGCTCTGGTGAGCGATGTGAAAAGTGGCTCCTCTTCTCTCCAGCTATTCCAAACAATATGCGTGTGTGACACACACACAAGATTTGCCTCTAGTGGGATTTAATGGATCCCAATCCGATGAAGAGGAAAAGTACCTGCACCTTGCTTTAATTTGAAAAGTGAGTTCACACTGAAGCTCCAAAGACTCTAAAATCAAGTTTTATGTTTAGCAGACAGGGGGTCTTTTATTAGTAAGAGTCACAAAACAGTGGTATGTGGTGACTGTGAATTTAGGAAAGGCACAAAACCCCAAATGATTTCCAACACACCGTTCCTATATTTTATTTTCTTCTGGCGCAGTTGTCACCAACGATATGGGTTACTCAGGCACCACGTTGACCACCCCGAGGTGTAACCTGTTCATCCTTTTCTCCAACTAGAGAGAAAATTGCGTAGAAAGTTGCTCCCGCCCAAGGGCAAACTTTGAGACCGGTGGGACGTTGCCCTGGCAGTTCAAAACTGCTTCTTTTATTAGACTCTTCCTAACTGCACGTTCTCTGTTAGCTTGCCCAAGTTTCCATGAAAATAAAAATGAAACCAAACCAAACCCCTATTTTCGGTCATTTAGCCATTTTTCTCTTTATGAAGAATGAGGAACTGCTGTTTGATTCCTGCGCTGACTGAGATATTCACGTGCCTTCCTTCTGACCAGGGTTCCCGCTTCCTTCTCCACACTTGGTTTAGCTGATATCATTGTATTAGTATTAACTCCTAAGGTGAGCTGGACAGTAGTATTTTAGGTAGAACTGAAAAAAAAAAAAAAGAACAAGAATAAGAGGAGCAGGAAGGAAGAGGAGGAGACCAACTTAGGTTAGTTAACCAAAGTATTTACACAAAATATTAGTTTCTGTAAACTGTGGGAGTCAGTGCTTATTACTGTGAGGGAGAAGCAATTTCTCCACAATTCTTATTTCTATTTAGCCTTTCAAGGCTTAGAACACTTGAATTAGGCAGGAGGGTGTGTGTGTGTGTGTGTGTGTGTTTGTGTGTGTGTGTGTGTGTATGCACATGTATGTTAAGGTAGTTTTCACCTGTCAGAACAGGTGGGCCATTGTTCCCTGTAACTAATTATCCCATATCCATCAGTAAATATAGGACTGAAACAGTGAAAAACAAAAACAAAGCAAAAAAACCTAAACAAACAAATAACCTCCAAAAAAACCAAAAACACCAGGTCTGTGGGTGGAGAACAACTTAATTTCTAAAATTCTGTTTTCTTCTCTCTCTCTCTCTCTCTCTCTCTCTCTCTCTCTCTCTCTCTCTCTCTCACAAAAAATGATGGGTCTAACTGATTACTAGAGAGAGTTCTTGGCTGAACAAAGTGGAAATATTCTAATACGCACAGAACCATCCGCAGACAAACATTAACCAGGTATGATTTTGTTGCTTGTAAGAGCAGCTGACAGAGTTAGCACCTAGAACCATTTTGTCATGGAAAAAAAAAATCCTGACCATGGAGCAGATGAAAGAATTATTTTCCCCAGATTTGTTCCCCAGTCTCCTCCCTGTGTTGATGTCCCCGGATGTTCCCACAGTGTGTAGAGTCTTGCGATGAATTTCCAAATTGGGATTTAAATACTAGCAAGCCTCCCCTGGGAGCAAATGAAATTAAGATGTGTAGTAGTTCTATAGCTTATTAGGCCTTAGAAGGAAAAATCAAAACTAGGCACTTCCCATCGTGTATGGTAAAACCTGAACAATGTCTCCATTTTATTTCATTTTCTCAATAAAAAGATAATGTTGAGCAGAAGGAGCCATAGCTGCACAAGTGTTCCAAAATCAATTTTAATTAAACACACACACTTTAATGTTGAACATGCCTGTTTAATCAAATGATTTTGGCTCTCAGGTGACACGAGCAGCATTTATACTTAGGATTGCCACCTGGTGCTAATGGACACTCTATACATAAGTCTTTAAGGTCAGCACCCAAATTATGGCCCTTTATTAATCATTAATAACTTAGAAAATGATAATTTTCTAAACCCCATTTATTTTCCTAAAGGAAGGACGCAGAACATTTTGGCTTAGTTCACTTGATACTATTAACATGATTTGTGATTAATTTAATGTCAATTAATTTAATACTAGATTGCGTATGAAATCTCTTCCATGTTTTCATCTTTTGCCAATTGGTCTAGTTAAGACTTAGCCAAGCCGTGGGAGAAATTTAGGAACTCCCTTAGGAAAAGAAATTAGGGAAGAAAATGCTCAGAGAACTATCAACAGAGAAGCCAGAAGATAAATGGAGGGAAGGAAAGAGAGGGGTGGAATATTATTTCTTTAGTGAGTATAGAGAGCCTGTTAATAGGTCTCTTACCTTATCTATTATATCTATTTTAGAGATGGGAAAGGCTAAGAATCAGAATATATCAATAACTTCCCTGAAATCATACAGGCAGTTAGCACACCAGTCACTTTAAAATTTGAAATATTTATTAAAACAAATATCTTAAAAATACCCCAAAGACAGACACTGTTCCTCGGGGTTTCAAAAAAGGAAAAATTGGATCAACTCTCCAGTCTGATAGAAGCAGCCAATTATAAAAGGCTAAGAAGATGCCAAGGCTATCGATCCTGATAACTTAACCAATAGCATGCAATGCTCAGAAGAACAGGGCTGAAATCAAAAGTTGGCAAAAGCTTAAGGCAACAGGAAACTC